>CANXME010002078.1:2950000-3197613 GCA_948144175.1 Closterium sp. NIES-65 | reverse complement strand
GTACAGTGCCTGTGCAGTCTTGTGCTGGCCAAAGTGCTCGTGCTCGTCTATCGGTAGGGAGTTGCGAATAGCGAAGCGAGCGTGGGCGTCACAAGTCTGCCACTGTGAGCAGGTAGTGCTGTCAGCAGTAGCAGCAGGAGCAGTAGCATGGACTAGGGCGTGATCGTACAGTGAGATGTCCTCCTTGGGAGTGAGCTGTAGGAAGAGGTGTAGGTGATCTAGCCAGGTATCGAACCTCACTGGGCGGCCCTGAGCATCGAAAGCTAGCACAGGAGGGCTAGCCATAGCAGCAGTAGAGTAGCAGTAGTTGCACCCTAAAAACAGTAGGCAGGGCGACTCAGGTAGGGCGGCTCGGTCCAGTACGGGCGGCGCGGCTCGGTTTAGGTAGGGCGGCTCGGCTCGGGTAGGGTGGCTCGGCTGTGTTCGGGCGGCGCGGCTCGGTTCGGGCTGAGCGGCTCGGTCCGGGCGGCTCGGTTCGGGCTGGGCGGCTCGTGGGTGTCGCAGCGGGGTGCTAAGGGGCGGCGCGCGGGTCGAGAGGGGGGCCGACGGGGCCGCTAAGGGACAGACGGGGCCGACGGGGCCTCTAAGGGGGGGTCGCGCGTGGGGTCGACGGGGCCAGCGGGGCCGCTAAGGGGCGGCCTGTGGGGTCGACGGGGCCGGCTGGGGCCTCTAAGGGGGGCGATGCGCGGGGTCGACGGGGCCAGCGGGGCTGCTAAGGGGCGGCACGTGGGGTCGACGGGGCCGACGGGGCCACTAAGGGGTGGGTGCGCGGGGCAAACGGGGCCGACGGGGCCTCTAAGCGGGGCCAGCAGGGCCTCTAAGGGGCGGCGCGCGGGGTCGACGGGGCCTCTGAGGGGCGGCGCGCGGGTCGCTTAGAGGGGGGGGGCGGGTCGCGGGTCGCGGGGCCTTAGGGGGCCGTGAAAACGAGGCGCACGAGGGCGCTAGGGGGGAGGCGCTTGAGGGCGCTCCGACAGTAGGGCGCACGAGGGCGCTAGTAGGTAGCAGTAGTGGTGGGCCCTAGGAATCGGTCCTAGCGGAGGACCTACTCTGATTCCATGTTATGAAGAAGAAGTGATTGCACTATGAAAGTTGGAGTACAAGTAGGAAACCCTAACTTTGTGTACCCCCTAAAGGCTAACCCACTATAGCCTACACAATAATAACACATATAGTGTTTGACAGCCCGGTCTGCTCCTCATCGATGAAGCGCCTTCGCAGCTTGTCGGCGAAGCCCTGCTGGTGCAGCCACAGCTTCTCCGCCGACTTGTCGCGGATGATCTCCAGCCCGAGGTACTTCTCCACCGGCGAGATCTCACGCAGCTCGAAGGCGGACTACAGCAGCTCTTTCAGCTCCTTCAGCATCTCGGTACTGCTGCTGGCGGGGAGCAGGTCGTCGACGTAGACCAGCACCCAGCAGGCCACTCCGTCCTTGTCGACATTGAAGTAGAGAGCCTCGTCGACCTGGCTCTTCTTCCACCTGGCACCGACCAGCACGTCGTTGAGTGCCAAGTACCACAGCAGCGACGACTGCTTCAGCCCGTACAGGCTCTTCAGCAGCTTGCACACCCGGCCGGTTTCGTCATTGAAGAAGTCTGGCTAAGACATGTAGAGCACCCGGTCGAGCTTGCTCTGCAAGAAGGGATTCTTCATGTCGAGCTGCATCAGGTTGAGGTTGTGGACGGCAACGATGCTGAGGAAGATCCTCAGGGTGACGTAGCTGCCCACCAGCGCGAACGTTTCGTCGTAGTCGACGCCATACACCTGGGTGAAGCCCTTCACGACCAGCCTCGCCTTCTCGCGCTCGACGGTGTCGTCGACGTGGTACTTCGTCGTCAACACCCACCGGTTCTTCATCGCGTTCACCCCCGGCGGGCGTTCGACCAGTTCCCAAGTGCCCATGTTGATGAGGCTGCGGATCTCCTCTTCCATGGCGGCCTTCACCGCCGGGCCCTTCCAGCTCGCCAACGCCTCCTTCACCGTCATCGTCGAGATGTCCCAACGGTGCTCTGGGTCGGCTAGCATGTCAGGGTCGAGCTCCGGAAACTCCTCATCCTCCTCGGCATCGTCGTACAGCAGGTCGTCGTCATCGTCCACGTCGTACACCGTGGTGAAGGCAGCGGGGACGAAGAAGTCCGGCGGCCTACGAACTCGATCCGACTTCCGGGGTTCAAGCCGAACCTCCACCACGTCACTCGAGGTGGACTCCCCGGCGTCCACTCCGTCATCACCGTCTTCACTGCCCTCGTCATCCTGCTGCTTCTCGATCGACTTACTGGTCGACCTCTCCCCTGTGGTCGGCTTCCCGGCCGACTGCCTGGTTGTCGACTGCTCCGAAGTCGGCTTCACTGCTGCCTGCTTCCTTGTCGGCTGCTGCTCCCAGGCCTGCTCCTCCCCTATCGACGTCGACTTCACTCCCACGTCGACCTGCCCCTTATCACATCGGCCACTGGCGATGCCCTTGGCCGGCGCCGAAGGCGACGTCCCACTACTCCCCTCATCGCCAGAGGCCGACATAGGAGTCAGCTCGTGCAGGCCGGCCACGAGGGGAGGGACAGGGGTCGTAGGGGAAGGGGAAGGAGGACGGACGACTTCGGCGTCCTCATCAGCAAGCTCACCGACCTCGGCAAGCGGAAGCCGCGTCGCCGTCGAGGTATTGGTTGGTGGGGTGGTCGGCGTCCGACCTAACACGGGCCTGTTCTCCGACCTCCACACCTCCAGCGACATATCCTCGTAGAACACCACGTCCGACGTGGTGACCACCTGGTTGGCGTCGATGTCGAGGAGCTCCCAGCCCTTGCTCTCCCCCGACACGCCAAGATGAAGGCCCCACCTGGCCTTCGGCTTCAGCTTCCCACCACGCTGCTGCTCGGGGACAAGGAACTGCGCCATGCAGCCCCACACCCGCGCCATCAACAAGTTAGGCTTCTGACCGGTTAGCAGCTGGTACGGCGTCGTTCCCGGCGGCAGCGTCGACCGCTTAAGGCAGTTGCGGACCCAAACGGCCTGCCGCAGAGCGAGGTGCCACCAGTGGTGCTGCACGCCCATATGCAGCAGCATCGTCCGCACCGACTCCACCATCGTCCGCATCTCTCTCTCCGCCATGCCGTTCTGCTGCGGGGTGTACGGGCAGGTCAGGTCGTGGACGATCCCCTGTCAGTCCACGAAGTCGGTGAACTTCTTCCCGAGGAACTCCCCTCCTCGGTCCGAGCGCAGCATCAGCACGGACTTCTTCGTCTGCCTCTCCACCAACACCAGCCACTTCTGGAACTCCAGCAGCACGTCCGACTTCTTGGCGACCGTCCTCACCCACACGAAGCGGGTCTTGCGGTCCTTCAGCAGCAGGAAGTACAGGTTGCCGTCCTTGGCAACTACGCGGAACGGTCCGCACAGGTCGTTGTGCACGACGGCCAGCACGTCGTCGGCGTCGGTGCCTTGGTCGGGGAAGGTGTGCCATGCCAGCTTCCCGCCGATGCACGAGACACACAGGAAGTCGGCACCCGTCGCCGACTTGAGGTCCAGCCCAATGGCGACCTCGTTCTTCGCCGAGCTGCTGATGGTGTCCATGTCGACGTGTGCAAGCCTCGCGTGCATCCTGTCCGGCGTCGACTTCGTCTTCGAGACGATCGCCCGTAGGGCCACAACCTCCGCCGTGGGCGACGTCGACCTCGTTGAGCAGGGACGCAGGTCGGTGTAGAGGACACGCCCGTAGTACGTCGCCCGACCGATCACCTCTCCAGCTGCCGAGACGAGCAGCATCCCATCTCCGTCCTCTTGCAGCTTCACGCCGTGCTCCTTCAGCTGGCCGGACGACAGCAGGTTGGCCCGCACACCCGGGGCGTACAACACGTCGGGGATAAGCACCTGCCTCCCGGGCTCTCCTTGCAGGGCGACGGTGCCACGACCCTGGACGTCTTGGAGCGCCCCATTGAAGTCTCGCACGTGCTTGATGGAGCCGCTCGGCTGCAGGTCGATGAAGACTTCCTTCGTCCCCATCAGGTGGTGAGAGCAACCGCTGTCGAGCAGAACCACCACCGGGTTCGCCTGCACAGCTGCTGCCACCGCCTAGAAGTCCTCTCCAGTCTCCGGCGCCAGCGAGACGGTCGGCTCCACGACGCCGACCAGCGAGCACGACACCGTCTTGTCGTCCCGCGCCTTGCCGCCAGCAGAGGAGTCGGCGTCCTTCGCCGAGGTCGACGTCGTTGACAGCTTCTCCTTGTGGAGCTTGTTTCCTCCTCGAAGAGGACGACGGCTGCCAGACCTCCTGCGGCCTCCCTTGGCGTCGTCATCGTCAGAGTCACTGCGGTCGGGGCACTCGAAGGAGAGGTGGTCGGGGTCGCCGCACAACCAGCACTCCCGACGTCGACCTCCTCCTCCTCGACCGCTGTCCTTGGTCGACTTCTTCTTGTCGACCTCCTTGGCCGGCTTCTAGCCACTGCTACCACCGCTGTCAGACTATCCGCGTTGCCCCGATCGGCCACCTTGCTTTGCCGGGGCGACAAAGTTTGCCTACGCCAAGAGCTCCTGTGACCGCTCAGCCTCCTGCATCGCCTCGTCCTGCAGGATGTACGAGGTCAAGTTGTCCTCGTTGAGCGTCGCCCTCATGCTCGGCACCATTGACAGCCGCTTCAGGAGGTTGTAGCTGCTCGAGAGGCCCTGCATGACATAGGTGACGTACGATGCCGTCGAGTACTGCACGCCGGCCATTTGGATGGTGGCGAAAATTCGCCAGGCCCGGTTGCAGTAGTCGGTCGCCGTCTCCTCGTCGCCCATACGCAGGTGCGTCAGCTGCCCCTCCAGCTGGGCGATGAACAAGTCGTCGGTGACTTTGGTAGGTCAACTCGATGAAGTGCCACGCCTGGTGGCCAGCGTCGAGGTACTCCCGACACCACTTCAAGGCGATCTGCACGCCCGGCGAGCAGCACCGCAAGATGACCATGAATGTCAACAGCTCCACAGCGCGAAACTCTGCACGCAGGTCGGGGTGGTGCTCCCCCGGCGTCGCCACGGTCCCTCGGGCGAAGCCGATCAATCCGGCCATCTCCAACTAAGGCTCGATGGCCTCCTTCCAGGTGAGAATGTGTGGTCGGCCAACGAGCGGCGGGGTGACCAAGATTCTGTCCAGCGTAAATTTAAAGTAGCCGTAGCTCGGTGCAATCCCGCCCGCTGCCACCTGGGTCGCCGACATCGGCGACAAACCGCTTCATCAACCTCCGACGTCACCCTGCGAGGAGCCTGCAGCCGCCGACGACTGCAGTCCTTGCGCCTGAACGCCGCCGACTTCATCGGTGTGAATCACACCACGCTGCCTCGACGTGCCTCCCGCACTGCTGCCGACTTGGCCACCTCCAGTGTTGACGCCCACGTCGACGCCGCCTTCGTTGGTCACCGGTCGAGGGGAAGCTGGTTGGGAAGGGGGATGCTCCGTCGCCCACATGGAGCGGAGTCCAGCCTCGACGACCGCCCAGGGTATCGCCCCGTACTCCTGGGCCTCATGGCATCTCCTCGCATCTTCCAGCCGTCCCTCCAGGGTGTCCATCACCTCTGTGTCACCTACGCGCACGCTAGGGACTATACGGCTGCCGGCCTACGAGCAACTTAGGTATGTGACCTCTACGTTGACCTGACTGAAAGGTAAGTCGTGTGCCGTCCACGCTCACCACACCATGCGGAGATAACTACTACAGCGGGAGCTAGACTGCAGGCTAGGCACGGGTGCTCGTGTGATCTCTACGTTCGCTGGTCCTTAGTCGTTTTCCTAGTGCACACACAGCTTGCTAGTTCACGGGGAGAATTGGCAAGAGTTTCACTAGAGAAATTTGACAACAATGGTACAATGAAGTTGGCATGGCAACACTACATCAGAGCAAGCATTCAGGTCGGTCGACTACCAGTGCAGCATGGTCGACTGCGTTCTAGCACGACTTGGTCGACCGCGCTCCAGCAGTGCAAAGTCGACGGCGTGCCAACGTCGTAGGTTGACGGCGTGCCAGCGCTACTCACGCAGAACAGTAGCGCACCCGCTTCGCAGGTGCTCGCAGATGATTGGCGGGCTGAGCCTCGTCACCTGCACAACGCACACACCAAGTCAACCTGGCACTGATAGGCCACGTCGACCTCGGGATACCACCACCGAGGTCGGGCTCGCCAACTTCGCCCGGGCGACCGTCGCACCCCTCCGCAGAACCTCGTCACCCAGGTAACCTGGTCGACCGGGCAACCACGTCGACCAGCTGCTCCCGTACGTGCCCGTCGACCTCCCAAGTCAACAGCCACCTCCAAGTCAGCCTCACCAGGTCGACCACGCCCCTGGTCGACTAGCTCCAGGTCGACGTCACTTCTGGTCGACCAGCTCCACGTCGACCAGCAGTCCTAGTTGACCAGCTTCATATCGACCAGCGCAGTTGTCGGCCGACCACCCAAGTCGGCTACCCGAAGTCGGCGTCACGAAGTTGGCGCCCAGCTACTCGACGCCCAACTGCTCGGCGTCCTGAGTCGAGGTCGACATCGGCCCCTCCTTCGTCGACCACCAGGTCAGGTCGACGAGCAGGCCTGGTCGACCAACCACCAGGACGACCAGCAGTCTGTCAGCAGACCACCGAAGTTGGCTTCCCGAAGTTGACGTCACCAAGTTGAATTCCTCCGCAGGTCGACTTCCCAAGTCGACCTCCCTGAAGTCGGCGCCCGTACAGTGGTCTCCGTGCAAGTTGACCTCCTCGTCAACCAGCTCGCCCACTGCTGCAGGTCAGCTACTCCCCTCACACCCGACCACGAAGTCGGCTCCGCCCAAGCGAGGACGGGGCCAACACACAACTCCCGTTGACAGGCTCGACGGGTGACGGAAGGGGCCGCGTGCGGGCCCCCAAGGTGCCGCCACGAGGCAACAAGAGGGGGCGGTGCGCAGGCCCCCAAGGCGCCGCGACGAGGCGACGCAAGGGGGCGACGCGCGGGCCCCCAAGGCGCCGCGACGAGGCGACGGGAGGGGCCGGCGCGCGGGCCCCTAGGGCGCCGCGACGAGGCGACGGGAGAAGGGCAACGCGCGGGCCCCCAAGGCGCCGCGACGGGCGACGGGGGGGCAGCGTGCAGGTCCCCGGGGGCGCCACGACGGGCAGAAAACCGCGACCGCCGCACGCCCCGAGTGCACGGCGGGATGAAAAACGCCGCGCGCTCCGAGTGCGCGGCAGGAAGAAAGTGTCGCGCGCCCGGGGCGCGCGACAGCAGTAGAGCAGCGGAAGCATCGGGTGGGGCCCACCCACTGGATCGACCCAGGAGGGTCGACCTGCTCTGATAGCATGTCAGAATTAGCAGGCAGGAACAGAATGAGAAAAAGATGGTTTGCACTAGCAGCAGCTGAGATACATATAGGAAACCTTAATTGGGTTGTACTCGCCATAGAGTACCCCACTGCAGGCTAGACAATTATAACATTCTGACACAAAAGATCCTAAGGACTACCTCTCAGCCCAACAGAACATACACTCAAAATGAATCACTAGGCACTTCTAACAGCACATGCTAACCAGGGCCAAAAATTGGTTTCGGGGCACCCTACCATATCAAGGCCCCCCTGGCCCCTTCGCCTGACAGTCAGGGTGAAAAAAAAAATGCCCAATGCTAATCAGTGTGTTTTGGCCAGTATTATGTCTTTGTAAGGGTATTTATGGAACCACCCTGAATGCAAGAGCAAAATCCAAATGCCACTACCTCATACTTGTGGTGTGGTGTGTTTTGTAGAGCTGACAGTGCGAAAGTGACTGCTAGGGCCAGTTTTGTAACCAATCTCGGTCGAGTGGCCACACGGGCCCTGTTGCACAGAAACGACACGAAGGAAGTCTGTTTCAGTGCATTTCAAAAAGTACTCTGACTCGTCAGGGGAAAACTCGGGGAGGCCTGATTTTGAAAGTGTATTTCAAAAACTACATTTTTACAGTTAGGTTCGGTTGGCAAATACACGTACTAAATCAGGGCAATCCTGGAAAAGCGGCCCATAGCAAGGGTAGAAAGGGTAAAACACCCTTGAATTTTGGGCCCTGATGCTAACTGGACGCGCAGCCTTCATGGTTTGAATGCGAAGGAAATTTGACTTTTCAAGTCATCAGCTTGCTAAAGCGAGCTTTGTTACAGTAATTCGACAGTCTTTTTTTACCGTATTTAAACTAACATGCGCTTATAATAAATCAATTTTTTTAAGGAGGTGCGCTTATAATTGAGGATCGGCCATAAGCACATTGCTCCAGATAGAAGCACATGCGCTTTGAATAGGCCTGAGCTTATATCTGGGGGGATACGGTAATGTAGCAATATAATTCGGGAACGTACCCCTCAGAGTACATGGCTAGCTAAACTTTCTACTTAGGGTGTATTCCGCTGTGGACACATGTCCCAATCGATGTGTCCCAATCGATGTGTCCCAATCGTTTCTACCGCACTACATCGTAGTACACCAAATTGCACCCTAGTTTCGAAAATTTCGCGTCTCTTGTTTAGTTCGGTTCGGAGCGGTACATTCGACTGGGACACATCGATTGGGACATGTGTCCACAGCGGAATGCACCCTTATATTCGTACTCCTGTATGTTCTCACATATTGTTTCAATTCTGTTTCCATTCCAGCCTGTCACAGGGAAAGAATGTGTCCCGGCATACATTTAAAAATCCACCAGTCATCTACACTGCAAGTGTCATTCTGAAGATGTTACAGTGCTTATCATTCTTCTAGAACATCACCTCAGTCAGTATTGTAGCCCAAAACATTTGCTTTCAGCTTACTGCAGTCGGTCTGCTCTGCTACTTGGATAATCATGAACTGTGTGCATAATCATGAACAGAATTTGAATCAGTAAGCATCTCCTCTATCACCAGAATCTTCAGGAGAGTGCACTGCAAGTGGGTTCTGGGATCCAGGAGTTGTCTTGATGAAGTGAGGAGACAAGAGCTTTGTCATCAAGAAACCAACGAAGTTGTCCACTCCAAACATCTCTTTCATTGGCTCATCACACAGAATATTTCTCTTGTTTGACGGATCCTGCAACACATTGGAATAACGTTAGTTCACTCGGAGACGATAACCAGACATTGCATGCCTCTCTGGAATGGTTAACTTACCTGAAGGTCGTGCTCCTTTATATACGCCCAGACCCGTTTGACAACCTCCGATCTTGGCAGCTCTGTCTCTTCACAATTCAGAAATTTAATCAACTGCGGTGACATGGGAAGTGGCTGCGCGAAAGCTCCCCTGGACCCCCCTGCACCTGGTTCAGCTTTGGGCTTCTTTGGTTGAGGCATTTCTCCTGCACAAGTGCTCCATTAAGGTTCAGTTACCGTGCTGGGTTACTGAAAGACGAACAGAGACTTATGAGATAGAGCACTGGGAGGTTTACTGAAGTCTTACCATTTGGACCAGGAAGCGACTTTATGTGACTTGTCAGCAACTTGTTCAACTGAAACATATCAGTGACCTCTGTTCCCAACAAATGGCCTAAAGGACCATCGCACCGGATGACTCTTTTATTTGACGGATCTTGAAGATCGTGTGCTCTGATGTAATTCCAGATACCCTTGACCACCTGCCACATGGAAGAACGCTATATTAGCTCTTTCGATGACAAAACAATAAAAAAAAGACTGCATACTTCCATCTTACGTCTGTTCTTGGCATTTCTTTAGCTCCTAAAAGTGCCGCCAACTCATCGGAAAGGCCGCATACTTTCATCAAACCACCACCAGTGCGCTTCTTCGGCTCCTTTCTGCAACAATCACGAGCAAGTTCAGATGTTGAACCAGGCCAATCAACGCGGAACACTGAAAGAAGTTCCACGTACCCATCCTTTGTGACCTTCGCAGCCTTCCGCTTTCTAGAAGGCTTCTGAGGTTCTTCATGGTGCGGCGGCTCCTCTTCATGACCAGCGTCCTCTTCATATGCAGGTCTCTCGTTCAAATATGTTTGAACTTCCTGTCGAATGAACTTTTTCCGTTCCGATAAGTCGATGTTATACTCTTCTTCTAATTGCATGCGTATGCTCTTTTCTGTAGTAACGTCAAGGTCCGCCTCGTTCAAGATCTCACGTAGTCTACGAACGATTTCGGCGTCAGAAACCATACTGAAGAATTACTGGGAACTCGTTCTCCTGGTTGGCTAGTGAAGTGACCAAACAAAGACGATCGGACTAAGGAGCTTCTGGATGAAATTAACACGGAATGCTCAACTATCTGAAAGATATCACAGTGCAAACGCGATGGAACCAGTAGAACCAATGAAACCTCTGGAGCTCGGGACCCCATCATGGTGAGGGTTTCAGCAGATTTTGATGGTCCCCTAACGAAGGAGGAAGCTGGTGGTCTGGTGAGGTGTAATGAGGGTCGGGTTGGTGCCAGATATGCCGCGCGAGCGCGGAAATCCGGAAACCAGACCCCCAGCGGATGCCTAACCCTCGGCGGCTGTGACTTGGCCAGCAGCACTGACAGGTGGGCTGACCCCATCCTCTCTGCATTCGTGTCTCTCACATCACGGGAGTTCCAATTCGTGCTCCACCGTGAGTGGCACATGTCTGTAAAAAAGGGAGGGGGAAAAAAGGTTGGGGTTTTGTTCAGGGGTGTCTGTCTGTCGTCCAACAGCAATTCGGCGACTGTCGATTTCGTTCACACCGTTCTCGAGACTTTGTGACTGCTTCCTGGTCAAAAGATACAAGTGCCCCCAATTGACTGGTGGGGGAAGAAGCGGGGGAGTAGAGGAAACAATTGATGAGATGGACTGGTGGGAACGAGAGGGAGGGACCTTTCGGAGTCACCAATGATGCTTCTCGCCGTAAGGGGCTGAGATTGGCGGAGGAAAGCTGAGCAAATGCGGAGGTAGGCGCACAGAGGCGGAAAGAAGGGGGACAGAGCGAAGGAACCCTTTCAGTTCGGAGTCACCAGGATTGACACTTCTCCGAACTCCTGGAAGCATTCAGATGCTGTGAGGGCCAAATCGTCCCAGGAACAGCAGCCATCCTTCTTCAGGGGGGCAGACCGTTGAGGGGAACGGAAACGGGACAGCGTCTCGTTTTTTTTTGTCCTGTGAAACAAACGGCCACTGAGGAAAGCGGACGGCTGGATAGTCACAACCTCACCTCACCAGACCAGTCACAACCAAGAATCACCTTCTCACTGGAACCGCCTCAGGGTTCCCTCTTCCACCTGGCTCCCACCCCGCCAATGTCTCCGCTGAAGCAGAAGTTCCGCCAAGCACGTCATTGCGCCGCATGAACCTGATCCCTTGCACTCCCAAAGCTCCTGGTTCGCGAAGCGTGTGGATAATATCGGAAAGTGCGGATACGCATCAAAAGATGCAATCGTTAATCGGTACAGCGATTACCTCACAAGTGGTAAGGTTAGAATTATGATTATGATAACCTTTCGTAAACAGTGGCTATACCACAGCTTATCAGCTGATGAGTTTTTATAATCTCCAATTTCTAAATAAAATCAATGCTTTTTAAGATTTATACTGAAAAATAAACTACTTTTATAAAGAGAAATTACTTACAATACAAAAGTATCTAGGAAACTTAAACGACAGTGTACACCTCAGGATATGCATAGATATATTATATCTCAAAATAAGCCCAAACTCAGAGCATCTATAAGTTGAGTGCACACACGGTGCAAATCAATGGGGCATTAGTTAGACATCAATATATACCATGCACTTCAGATCAATAGAACACCATGTTGAATACTGGGATGACGTCAAGCGAGTTGCTCGCTCAAATGAACTCCAGTCATAATCAGTGATGTGGTAATCAGGAGTCTCATAAACCACAGCACTAAAATCTGCTCTTTCCGCGCTTGCCATGCTCGCTCTAACGTTCCGTCATCCGTTCCGCTGCTATTCATCTTCTAGGTTCGACAGTTTGTCTCTCCGAGCCTGTCGCACAGGAATCCTTCTGTTGCTTTTTTCCTCCCAGCTGATCCAAGCCCTAGCCCCGCCCAGCTTCCTTTCACAATGGGCCAATCTTCGACAGCTGAATTCCAATGCGTCGCCAGTTTTTTCACAGAAACCACGGAACTCGGGGGTCGAAGATTGGCGAAAAAACCCAGAATTCGGAATGAATCCCTCCGTCCATGCACAGAAACCACGGAATTCGGACCTCCTGGAGGGATTCATTCCGAATTCAGAAGCCCGCAAACGAAGTTTCCTGGAATCGGAGCAGCTGCGTGGACGGCGAAAGCTGTCGCTTTTGAGCAAGCCGCCTCCGCTGCCGCTTATGGAGGATCAGTTCACGAGAAGAAAGTTGAAACCGAGTGACTTATTAACCAGCCCCAGCAGCAGCTCCAGCGCTAGCAGCAGCAGCAGCAACAGCGGCAGCAGCAGCAGTGGTGGTGGGAGCAGCTCGGGAGTGCTGGGCCAAGGCACAAGCTGCCGCTGCTACCGCGTGGCCAACCACTTCTGCTGCATGCAGGTGCGTTTGCTGGCCTGCGTGCGTTCATGCGCGCGTGCGTGTGCGTGTGCTCATATGTGCAGGTGCGTGTGCTGACATGCTGGCGCATCTGCGTAGCGTACAAACCTCCTAGGGTTGCGTCAATCTGGCACCTGCGTGCGGACAAGCAAGTGCGTTTGCTCACATCCGCAGGCTCGTCTGCGGTGATCCTTGGATTGCCATATGCATCTTGTTTATCTTCTTTTCTTCCTCTGCGTGTCCAAACTTCTCTGCAGGTGCTCTGCGTGTGTCGCCTGCTCTGCTGGAACGGCACCCAGCTGGTCGTTATCAGGCCCCCTCCCACCCCACCAGCTCAAACCCCATCTTCTCCTCTCTCTCTCTCTTCTCCTCCCCCTCCTGCTGCTGCTGGTGACTCTATCACTGGCACCTCGGGATCTTTGTTAGGCAATAGCAACGGTACCAATGGCACTAACAGCAGTGGATATAGTAAGAATGAGACCTTACCAGTTGATGTTGATGTTACTGGTGGCAACACTAGGCGCAGACTGAAGCGTGAGTTTGTCACGGATTGGTTCTGCGACCAATCGCAGCCCGCCAACTCAGCAGCCGCCAGGAACGAAACTTTGACCGATGGCCCTTTGACCGCACTGCCTTGTGGTATATACCCCTTTAACGATGATCCGTTTGATATGATAGTGAAGCAGTCGCATTACAAGCTGTGGGGGGAGCGGCCTCTGGAGTGGCTTCAGGAGCGGATTGGCAGGGCCTGGTGGCGTCCAGGTTCGACGTATCTGCAGCTGCTTGATGGTTCATCCAATAACGTGGCGCATTTTCTTGGAAAAGTGCTTCAAATATTGCTGGTAAATGGAGCTGGGAAGAGAAATGGGGAGGGGAAGAGTTGGGGTGGAGAGTCGGGGAATGGAGAAGGTTCGGCGGGCTTAGGTTGTTTAAAGCATGAAATGAGCAGTGGTGGTTTCAGCACGACAAGCAGAAGCAGCAACAGCACTGGACCCACCAGCAGTGTTCTCGGTCCCGCTAACAGCAGCATGGACAGCAGCATTCAGAGCAACGCTCAAGCGACGGAGAAGCGAAAGCTTGTGGAAGTGATGAAGGAAACACAAACAGGCCCTTCAATCACAACCCCATCCCCTCATAATGCCCTCAAAGTGGAGGCACCCACTCCTCTCCCCGCAAAAACCTCCTCTTCCTCCTCCTTCTCCCCCCTCCAGAACTCCACCTCCCCTCTTCCGTTCCTCCCTCACGTTGACCGTTTTCTCCTCCCCCGCCACTTCTACTTCCTCCGAATCGTCCAATCCTTTGGTCCGGAAGGCCTCCATGCCTCCCTGCTGCAGCACCTGCTCGCTGCCGCCCTCCTCCCGGACCTGACGGGGGATGCCCGAACCTGTGGGTCAGGCTCGGAGAGTCCGGGTGCTGGCCCGGGTTCTGCCTCGGCAGCGGGATCTGGTGTGGGTGGAGCAGTGGGGGCAGGATTGGAGGGGTCTGGTGTGGCGACGGGAGGGGAGGAGGGACGGGGAGGTGAGAGAGAGGGAGCGGGAGGAGGAGGCGGAATGGGAGAGGCAAGGGAACGGGGTGATTGGGAGAGAGAACTAATCGAGACACTGCTAAACCGGAGCTTGCTGCTGGACATCAACACGACCAGCCTGGCAGGCGGCAGGGTGGAGTTTGAGCACGTGTGGGACAAGGCAACCGAGGCCCAGCCTCTCTGCTTCGAAAACGTTGTCCTGCCGGGAAATCTCGCCGCTATTCTGTATCCAGGAGGGCAGGAGGTGCAGGCGGCGTTTCTGGATCGGATTGATCGGTGGTTGGCGAAAGGGGATGTGGGAGGGAAGGTGGGAGGGGAGGCGGGAGAGGAGGGAGGGAGAGGGGTAGGGAAGGGAGAGCAGGCGAAGGGAGTGCAGGGGGAGGAGGGAAAGGGAGAAGTGCAGGTGGGGAGGTTCGGGAAGGGGGGATGGAGTGCGTGGGAGCGGGGGAGGTTGGGTAGAGAAGCGCACCTAGGACTGGAGCAAGCCGGCCAATTAGGGAATGAGAAGATCCGTTTGCTGTATCTCCAGCGAACTGCCACAGCCAATCAGGGGCGGCGAGCCTTGGACCACACGTCCCATGTGGCGCTGGTGAATCTCTTTTCCCGCCTGAATTTCGACGTGCAGGCGGCAGATCTCGGGCGGCTGGGCTTTAAGGAGCAGTATGCGGCAGTGCGGAGTGCCGATGTCATTGTGGCCGTGCATGGGGCGGCCCTGGCTCCCACCTGTGCGTTCCTGAGGGGTGTGGCCCCTGTTGTGCTGCTGGGAAACGGAACAGGCAGCAGCAGCAGCAGCAGCAGCGCCGCCACCACCGCCGTTACCAGCAGCAGCACAAGCATGACTGATTCCAGCCTGCCTCGGACCTCAGACATCCCGCTCTCACAATCCCTACCACCAAAGCCTCTGCCAGGCGCAGTGGTGTTAGAGATTGTTCCATTTGGCACGCAGCCTACTCTTTATCAGATCATGTCCGTGGCGAGTGGAGCGACATACTTTCAGCATCAATGCCATGCCGCCCGAACGCTCCCCCGGGACGAAGAATTCAAACTTTTGACTGCCCGGGATTGCGACCGGAACGCGAGTTGTAAGAATTATCGCATTCACGAGCGTCCGGTCGAGCTTTCCCAATTAGACTTGAAGGAAATCGGTCATGCGTTAAAGCTGGCACGAGAAATTGCTGGGAAGGCGAGGGGTGGTGTGGTTGAAGCAGCAGAGGGATTAAGGGAGAGGGTGAAGGAAGGATTGTGTCGGTATGGCATGAAATTGTTGCTCGCCGGTTTCTGCCACCAAGGGTTTGTGCAGTCTCCGTTGTTGGGGGATGATAAAGAGGTGTGTGTTTTTCATAGGCGGTGCGGTAATGGTACTTGGCCTGCCCCTGAGGAGCCTTTGGAGAACGGATAGAAAGTCGGATTTTGATGTATTCACACATCTTTATATTGTAGCTAGCTGCTGTACTTTGTATGGGATTGTATAATTGACCTGTGTTCAGCATGTGCACAAGACTATAGAATTGGACACTTATAACGGAATATCAGTTCATAATGTCGAGCTTCAAACCTTCAATATCAAGGGGATCCGCACCCAACGCGGACAGGTCCTGTTTTGTGCTGTGTTGCTCGGACTCGCAACACGGGCAAACGATGTGCTTGGAGTGTGGCTGCTGTAGTTCGTTCAACGGTTGGATGAGTGCTTGGTTATATCTGCTACGGTACATTATTTGCTGAACGATCAAAAGCGATTGATATGTACCCATGAAAACCAAGCAATTGGTCAAGCGCAAGCCCCCCCCAACGGCTTGGCATGGGCAGAGGCTCGTGTAGTACAGGAATGCCGAACAGCCTTCTTCCCCAGCGACAACCGCTCCACTCGACTCCCGACGACAAAAACATGTCGCCTACGGTCAGCAGCACCTTCCCCCACTCGGGTGACTCCACGTGGAGCGGCTGGGTCGATTCGGGATAGATTCGGATCACCACCAGTCAATCATCACTAGCCATGTGTAGACAGCCAGTAATGTGAGGACAATCAGGCCACTCACGAGTCACACCATTGGCCTTTTCAGCCATGTACAACCTAGGGATGTCTGGTGTGTGTGGTGGACTCTAGACCAGATTGTGGGCTGAAACCATTGATGGTTGATTCTCTGGATCAGAATGGTTGAATCAGCACCATACAACTTTATTGATCTGCCAAAACTGCTTGTGCTCTGCTGAGATTTCTTGCCATTGAAGATTTCTTGCGTCTGCTCAGAGATGTTCACGCGCATATCGGCCCTGTTCGGCAGCACTTCGGGAGCACTAAAAACAGGTCATCTTGGCCGTTGGGAGCCTGAAAATTGTTCATGTTGGCCGTTGAGAGTGGTTCGGCACCACCAAAATCGCATGCGACCCTCGTGCGACAAGATTTCATTCCGAGCTACCCACCCCACACAACTCCGAACCCCTCGCCCAACCCCAGGCCTGACGTGGGCCCAGAAGTCAGACAACGACCAATCACAAGAAGGGAAGGCCAGAAGATGGCTGCTCATCTTTTCAACGTGAGTACCCATCTTCCGCCTAATTGAGACTTCCATTTCGGGCAGCGTGGGGGGTAAGCCCTGCGTCCCCCAAGTGCCCTCCTGCCCAGATTGGGGGTATTTTTAAACATGTGCATCGCCAGCAAAAGGCCCCGCGAACACACGAACAGCAGCCCAGTGCAACGTCCTCGACAGCCCGTGGATCGTATGGTAAGCGGCTGCCCATAGTGCTAACTCGAGTTGTGGTCTGTTGCGAGTGGAGTGTGTGAGCTTGTGCTATGAAATTAGGGTTTCGGGAGCAACTTTTTTTTTTTTTTCAGATTTTCCGTCCGCGGGAGGCCTGACCGAGGGGTGACCCAGGGCCATAAACCTGAGTGAGTTGGATGTGTGGAGGGATTTTTGGGTCGTTCATGTTAGCCGTTGAGGTCCGGTGGCCTGGTCTAATTTCTCTGTCCTTTGCGCAGACACTATAGATACACCTTAGATTTTGCTGACGTGTTGCCTCGGTGTCAGGACGACAAGCTGCCTTTGGTTTCCGAACTTCCCAACGTTCGGAACCAGACCTCCCGCACAACACCGAACCTAGATGGGAAAAAACGTGCAATTTTGCAGCCGAACAGGGCCATCATTCTCCTCTGCTTGTAGCAGATGCAACTTCTCTGCTTGTTTGTGGCAAGGCAAATTCCTTCCAACGCAGCCGTCTTTCCTTCTGTCCTAAAGCTTTCGCACTACATACAGATGTTCTGGCTTAGAGGCCCTTCCTAAAAGAGCCCCATTTCCCCAACGAGTAGAATTTTCACATAAGTCCTAGGTGTATCCCATCCTCTACAGTCCCGTTTTTGGCGGGAAATCTTGCATCTTGACTGAATCATCGCAGGAATCAGTTCCGCAGCCAATCAGAGAACGCAAATCGAACCAGTCAGAAAATTTACAGAAAATAAAATGAGAGGAAGTTTTGATTCACTATTTAATTTTGCAGTTATGATTGTCTGTTTATCTTGATCGCGCTTGTGTCTAAATCCTGTCGCGGTTTTCCCCGCGAGCTCCGACGATACCATCTTTCTAATCTCGCTTACAGTGTAAAACAGAAAATTTTGGCTTTCATTTTGGCCTTAAACGTGATTTTATTTTGTATTTTTCTGCCCGTTTGTCCTGCGACACTGATCAACGCGGCAAATCGTGCGACGAGAATTTGAAGACAGCGTAGTCCAAATGTACGTATGTGACAGGAAAACACGACTATTAGCGAAGACAAATCACCTTTCATGCAACTTTCCTTATATGGGACTATAAGTTCCCTTTTGACCGGGGTTTGTGAGGTATCCACGAAGGCCCGCAGCGCGCGTGTTTTTTACGGGGACTCTAATCGAGAACATCTGTACAAAAGTCGCGACTTCAGGCGTGTTTAGGAACATGTTTCTCAAGTCAATGGGACTTGACCGGATGTACTGTACAGTACTTTCGACTTCGAAGGACCCGTGCCTTCCATTTACAGTACAACCGTTTATGTCCACCAATGTCGTGCGACTTGACAGCGCGAGGACAAGATCAGTCCTGCCGTCTTTTTCACAAATGGGGCCAAATCATTGCTACGCTGATCACTCGCCCTCGAACGTCGCAAGTACAGATGCAATGGACTCTAGAAACAGACCGCGACAAAAAAATCGCATAGATACGGCGGTGCCTCGTAACGTCACGTCATGCACTGTCGTAGATATTCGCGATGGTCGTTCAGCAACTGTCGGTCTCGGTTCAGTGAGAAAGGGAGGGGAGAGGGAAATCGAGCGAGAGTACAGTACACCACCCCGACCAAAGCGACAATGTCGCTCGCCGATGGCGGACACTCGAGGTCGCCTGGCTGGCAGCGACTGTCGCGGATGCCTGACAACCTAGTAGATTGGTGTGTGGTGGTGGTGACCCAAACTTGCAGCTCACGGCACGGCGCGGCTTTTTGACGAATCCGGAGCGAGACGTTTTTCTCTTACGGATCTCCTTAACACGTGTACATCTATGTCCTGGTGGCCACTTGACGATCAGTTCTTCCACCGCCACTGCACGAATGAGTGATCCTCAAGTCGTGCAGACGTGTTCGAGGTGGTCACACAGGAGACAGGGAGCAATAGTAGCCGTTTCCAGTTCTTTGAGTCACTTCAACTGGCTGCCGATGATAGCTCTCCCCTAAGTTAATTCCAAGTTCCAGTATTACGGCGTGCTCCAACACGAAAGCACGCGATTTCCCTTGCAAAGTCGTTTGTACCCATGGAGGTTTGTGACTATATCGAGTTCGGTCTCCCCGGATCCGTGCTGTACCGGGGATTTCTCCTGTCCAACCCTCCCGCTTCCGGCGCACCCGGCGTCGGTACCACGTCCAACGCCGTGATAAGGAATTCTTCGTCGTCCCCTTCTCCGCATTCCATCATTCAGTCTGGGCGAAGTCAGGAGGACACCACGATCCTGCACCCGATCTCCACGTGGAATGACGTTCCGATTCGCCCTGCTGACGCAGCTTTATCGCACTGCGACGGTGGATTCGGTCTTGAAGCGGCGCCGGGCCTGGATGGGCTTATTGCGGGCGACAGCATTTCTATGGTTTGCTGCACACCGCGTAATTCATGGGTGGAAATCGAGGCGGCTTGTAACGAGGCATGTCATCCGCTGCGCGTTCGCCAGGTGGACGGGTTACCAGCTCATTACAGTCACAATCTCGATTGGAACCTCGGGATCATCCCGCAAACGTGCTCCTGCTGCCAAGGCGACAACATCGAAGCGGTTCTTCAGTCTGGATCTGGCGATTCTTGTACATCGTGCGATAAGGCATGCGACAAAGCAGCATGTGACACGGCAACATCCGCGACCATGTGCGACGGGGTGTGCGATACGCACGCGCCGTTGGAGGTGATCGAAATCGGGCGCATGGAGGCTCGAGCGGGGCAGTTGTATCTGGTGAAGCCGCTGCTCGCGTTCCTCGTCGTCAGCCCCGACCTGAAATCTTCCTGGAAGATCGTGGCCGTCAACTCATCAGATCCGATGGCTGCGGCGCTGCTGGACTCGCGAACTTGTTACCCTGTTTGATTGGAGGCGAAGCTGCGCGAAATTGTAGAGTGGCTCAAATACTACAAGTGCAACACCGTGTGTAAGTGGAGCAAGTGTTTAGGAACGCCTGCAGTGCACGTGTCACCTCACCGCACGCGTCCCCTCACTCGCTTCTTTGGTTTCTCGTCAATGTACCTCCGTTATACCCCTTGCATGCTCTCTCGTGCCTTCCTCCCTGGCTCCTCTCTCCCTTCTCACCTACCCTAATATCCCCATTGTTCAACCTTCTTCCGTTGTCTCTCAACCGTTTATCGCTCCTGTTCCCCTTTGTCCTTCCCCCTGTCCCCCGCCCCGTACCCTTATATTCCCTTCCCTTTCCCCCCTCCGCTCAGTCGATCCGCCGAGCACCATCGCGGGTCGTGAGAAGCCAGCGCCCTTGCATCGCACCATCGCCGCCATCAGCGCCGCCCATGCCGCCTGGACTCACTGCCGCCACCGCAGAAGCAGCAGCAGAAGCAGCAACATTGTTATTCCCTGTGATGGCCTTCCTATGAAGGATCTGAGGCAGCTCGCAGAGCAAACAGCCTCCGCTGCTCTCACCAACGCAATCTGCGAGTTCGCCCGCGTTCCCTTCTCCCAACCTGCCTCCGTACCTGCCGCTGTTGCTGATGGTGCTGCTGTTGCCGAGCCTGTGGCCCAGCAGTCTCGGAAGCAGCGCCGGTTCGAAAGGTCAGGCTCGGAGCCGGGCCGGTGTGGCATGCGAAAGAAGAAGATTTCAATTGTGATTGAGGAGCAAGCGGATGAGGCAAGTGAGAGTGATGGTGGGGGTGGTGGGTGGGAGAGAGAAGATGAAGAAGGATGGCAAGATTATGGTGAAGCGGAACGACAGCAGGAGCAGCAAGCGCAGAAGCAGGGAGGATTGGCACGTATGAAAGAGCGGTGGCAGGAGCAGTGGCAGCAGCAGGAGAAGCAACAACAGGTGAAGCATCTGCAGCTGCAGGGGAAGCAGCAGCAGCAGCGGCAACTGCAGGAGGAACAGGAGCAACAGCAGGCGACGCTGCAGCAGGAGGGGAGGAGGTTGACCAGGCATTGGCGGTCGTCCTCGTCCTGTGCTCTCGAAATCCCCACAGGAATGCTCCTTGACTCTCCCTCCCCCATGCGTCGCTCCTCCTCTTCCCATCTGCGTCAACCCCTCACGCCTCCCCCCTTCACCCGCTCCGCCTCTGCGTTCCTGCGCCAACCCCTCAAGCCTTCCCGTTTGCCGCTTCCCCCCTTGCCGCCTCTCACCCCTCGCCGCCAACCACGCGCCTTCTCGCCGTTTTCGCCCTCCTCCTCCTCCTCCTCTTCGCACAAACAAGCGGCCTCAAGG
Source organism: Closterium sp. NIES-65 (assembly GCA_948144175.1). Taxonomy (NCBI): domain Eukaryota; kingdom Viridiplantae; phylum Streptophyta; class Zygnematophyceae; order Desmidiales; family Closteriaceae; genus Closterium; species Closterium sp. NIES-65. The sequence continues at coordinate 3,176,739 of CANXME010002078.1, read as the reverse complement.
TCTGTGTTCTGCGACCTTGATGAGTGTGATCAAGTGGTGGGTCAAGAGGGGTTTGAAGCGGTGGATCAAGTGCCCAAGGTCAGCCAAGCAGCCGTGCAGAGACGAGGTTTGGGCCGATCACGCAGCAGCGTCAGCCTCAGTATCAGTGAGACCAACACCGACATTGGTGCCCGTGGTTTTGAGAATCCCAATGCTATCTGCAGTAGCAGCAGCAGCAGCAGCAGCAGCGTCAGCATCAACAGCAGCAGCATCAGCATCAGCAGCAGTAACAGGAGCAGCGTCGGCATCAGCAGCAGCAGTAGCCAGCATATGACTCGATCGACTACCCTTCACGTCCTCATCCCCCCTCCTCTCCCCGACGCTTCAACCTCAACCCCTCCCCAAGCAATTTCCTCCTCTTCTCCTGATCCCGCTTACTCTTCCTTGGAACCTCCTCCTGCTATGGCCTCTCCCTCGCTCCCTTTGCTGCCCTCTCCCGTACCCTCTCCCATGCCCGAGAAAGGAGGGAGGTACGACTTCCGCTGGTCAATCTCTGCTCACACCGAACGGGAGTCCCACAAACCACCTGCCAGGGCTGGGAAGCTGGAAAGGCGTGGCAAGTCGGCGGGCTTGGTGCAGATATGCTGCCTAATCATCCATCTGAAAAGCTGGACGCAAATTTGCTGCCTGCTACACCGAAAGGGCGTGTTGGGCTACCCAAGACATCGAGGCCAGGAGCTGATGCTCCTGGGTTTTCAAAGGGACGCGTCGGGCCACCACTGGGGAGGCTAGGAGCGGATGTTCTGCGTGACACACCGAAAGGGCGTGTTGGACTGCCCAAGACACCAAAGGCAGGAGCTGATGCTGCTGAACCTTCAAAGGGACGTGGCGGGCTGCCAAAAACCCCGAGAACTCCCAAGACGCCCAACAGGGTCAATGCAGTCAGCACGGTCAACACGGCCAACACATCCCAAACATCCAGCACTTCCACAACACCCAAAACGCCCAAGACGCCCAACAAGGTCAATGCGGTCAGCATGGTCAACGCGGTCAACAGGGTCAACGTGGTCAACAGGGTCAACGCGGTCAACACGCCTAGCTCATCCGAAACACCCAGCACTTCCAGCACACCGAGAATGCCCACAACACCCAAAACCCCCAAGACGCCCTACACGCCCAACAAGACCAGCACGCTGAGAACTCCAAGACTGCAGGAAATGGCTGCAGACAGTGGCTTTTGCGAGTCGCCACGGGATGCAACAAATGCAGCACTTATCAGCGGCAGCGCTGACAACAGCAACGCATCACCCAAGCAGATAGCAGGTGGTGGCGGTGAGAAGAGCGGCGGCAAGAACAGGATGCTGAAAGCCGTGCTAAAGCTGTTTGGGAAGAGCCGAGGGAAAGGCCAGGGCCAGAGCCAGGGACAGAGCGAGAGCAACTGCAGCATGCCTTCTGTTGCTGCTGCTGCTGTTGCTGCCGATGCTGGTGCCGACGATGGTGCCGATGATGGTGCCGATGATGGTGCCGATGATGGTGCTGAATCTGTTTTTGACCTTGACAGTCCTCTTGCTGATGCCCGAGAGACATTATTCGACCTCCCGTACTCATCCAATGGTCTCCATGGTGACATTTACGCTGACAGCACCATGCCTCTTTCCGACAACACCGACAGCAGCAGTACAGATGTGTTGACTCGCTTCAAGCATGCTCTCTCTAACAACACCGAGCGAGCCCGGCCTTGCTATGAGGACACCCTTTATTCGAGGAGCGGCCCAGGCGTTCCCAACGGCGACACCGACGTGTTGGCTCGCTTCAAACGCACCATTTCTGACAACACCGAGCGAGCCCGGCACGACTCACCACAGCAGAGCCCATACGCTGCTGCCACTGCTGCCCCGTCCTATGCCGCCCCGCCCTATGCTGCCTCGTTTGAGCACTCAACACATGCTGCCTCTCCACCTCCACACCCAGATTCATATGGTATCCCCGTGCACGCCACTCCCGTCTATCCCGGCAGCAGCAGCGCCTACAGCAGCAGCAAGAACGGCTATATTCCCCGAGGCAGCAGTGCCTGCAGCGGCAGCGTGTGCAGCAACTGCAGGAGCGTGTACATGCCTGGGGGTAGCAGCGGGGATATCAGCAGCGTGGGGCGCAGCGACAGCATGAGCATCAGTAGTCACGGCAGCAGCAGAAGGGCTTCCCCGGCCCTCAACCCCACGCACACGTCTGACTTCCAAACCTCCCCTTCAAGCATGCACCATGGTTATCACGTGTCTGCTTTTGAGGCGCCTCTTAAGGCGTCAGCTCGCGCGCACAGGAGGAGCCGGTCACTCATAATGCTGCAGCTAGCCTACGGCCCAAGTCACATCCAGCAAGCATTCGGATCTTCTAATGACCTCCATCTGCTGCTGCAAGACGCTCTTGATTTAGATGAGTCACAGAAATCTCAGGAATCGCAGAAATTGCAAAGATTTCAGGCATCGCAGGGAGCAGCAGCAAAAGTGCAAGGAGCAGCAATGGCGGCGGCAGCAGAGGCAGCAGCAGCGCGGGCAGGACAGGAGGAGGCTCAACCCAGGCCAGTGCCCCGGCTCCCTCCTAAGAGCCCCCGAGTCCCTCGCAGGTCACAAGCACGTGCAAACACACCATCCCGCCCGGGAACTTCTGAGCGGGGGCGTAACACGCCCCGGAAAGCCCCGCAACAAGCGAAAGCTGCTGCCCTGGAAGTGGCTGAGGGATTCCAGCAAGTGCCATCTGCCTCTGTTGTTGCTGATTCCGAAAGTGCTGCTGGTGGTGGTACTGCTGCTGAGAGAGAGCAGTTGCTGCTGCAGCAGGAGCATGGACAGGAAGAAGAAGAGGGAGAAGAGCCGATGCTACAGCTGAACCTGCCACTGAAGCTGCAAGAGCGGTTGCAGAAGGCAGCACAAGGGCAAGAGTTGCACCGGGTGGCACAAGGGCAGGAGTTGCACCGGGTGGCACAAGGGCAGGAGTTGCACCGGGTGGCACAAGGGCAGGAGTTGCACCGGGTGGCACAAGGGCAGGAGTTGCACCGGGTGGCACAAGGGCAGGAGTTGCACCGGGTGGCACAAGGGCAGGAGTTGCACCGGGTGGCACAAGGGCAGGAGTTGCACCGGGTGGATCAAGGGCAGGGGTTGGGGCATGGGGGCTATGAGGCAATGAGAGCGTCGGCAGCAGCACATCTAGCCCCCCTCATTTGCCTCACCCCGCCCTGCCCTTCCCCAGTTGACGCCTCCCCTTCTCCTGTTGACACCTCCCCATTCTCACCCGTTCCCATCATTCTCTCCTCCAACCTGGGTATTCAGGCGTGGACTCGTCGGGCGGCTGCTGCACAGAGGCTCGATGTTTGGTCTGCAGGCAGTGATGATGCGAATGCAGCAGCTGAAGGAGGAGAAGGGGCGGCAGAGGCATGGCTGGATTCATTAGCTGCAATCACCAACTATTCCTCTGTTGCCGCAGAAACAGCAGGAGCAGCAGCAGGGGACGGAGCAGCAGCAGGCCGAGCAACCGTTTCTGCTGCCCCCCAAATGTCAAGGAGACCAGCAGCATCCCGGATGGGTGCTTCTAGAAGGTTCCACCGCACCTCCAGCTGCCCTGATATTGAGGGCATGCCATTCTGCATTAGAGCAGCGGCAGCAGCAGGAGTGGCGGAAGAAACATCAGCAACAGAAGAAGCAGCAGACGAAGGGGAGGGAGGGAAGGAGGGGCAGGAGTCGCTTGAGTCTCGGTTGAGGCGGTGGCATGAGAGCATGGGTGTTACCTCTTCCGTGCCCCATGCCTCCCGCCCCGCCTCCCCCTCTCCGCCCCCCCTTGCCGGGCTCTTTGTTCCCGGCCTGCCCCACTGGACCAAGTGCTCGCTCCCTTGTTCCCTCCGCATCTCCCGCTCGCTGCTCTCCTTTCAAGAGCGAGCGCTGCTGGAGCACCGCCAGGAAACCGCCCTCCTAGAGGGCCGGGTTGGCAGAAACAGCCTGGAGAATGAGGGGGGCGAGATGTGGAGCGAGGGGAATGGGGCTGGCAACGAGGGATTTGATGAGGGAAGCATGGAGAGGAGGCAAGGAAGAACGAGCGTGCGAGTGAAGAGTGAGAGCTCCCTGCTGTCGGCAGCGGCGGCGGCGGTGGCAGCACCAGTGTCACCCACCAAATCAATCCGGGCGGCGATTGCTGTCTATTCTGCCTCGAGGGAATTCTGGCGGCCCCCCTCCACCCCCAAGCCTGTGATGGACCTGAAGCAAGCCAAGATGTGCCTGCCAATTTATTCCCACTCTGTGCCGCCCATCGGCCTCGAGAAGCTGATGGAGGGCGGGACTGGGGCAGGTGGGACTGGTAGGTTTGCTGGCTTTGCTGGGTTTGGTGCGGGAGGAGGGTGGGGGTTGGGTGCAAGCTGGTGGGGTGCAGGAGAGGGAGCGGGGGAGGAGAGGAAGGAGGGGATGGGAGAGGCAGGGTGGCTGGGGTTTGAAGGGTTGGTGGATGCGGCGCGGGGGATGATGTGGGGGGGGGGGAGGGGGTGGAGTTGGGGAGGGGCTAAAGGAGGAAGAGAAAGAGGGGGGATTGGGTACAGGTACACGAAAGGGTATGAGGGATCAGGAAGTAGAGGGAGAGATAGTGGAAGGAGAAGAGAAGGATTTGTCTCAAGAGGAAAAGTGTTTTGGGAAAGGAAGTGCACATGGAGATAATGGGGAAGTCGCAGGAGAGGGAGGAGCAAAGGGAGGCGGGTGACGTAGGATCCTGAAGGAGGAAAAGAAAGCAGTTACTCGCGTGAAGTATTTGAGAGATTAGGCTTCAAATAAACGACTCGTTTATTTGTTCCTTGCTCCGTGTGTGTTCAATACCAGCATATAGCTCATTGTGGTGAATCGTGACTGCTCTACCGTAGTCTTGTTGCTTCATCTGAATTTTGTGTTGGCCAAGTCGATGGAAATGTTGGCACGTGGCACTTGTTTCCCCCGTACGTGCAAGTGTATTTTTGTTGAGATAATGAATTAAGTGAAGTAATTTCAATAAGCTTGCGCCTAGGGTTATACACGTGACAATGGTTTACTGTTTTCGGTATCGAAACCTCAGATCAATTTCGTACTGTACCGGAGCAAACACCCACAGCAGCCAGCCACCTTCCCTTTCCGCCCCGGTTGCACGCAATACACTGGCGAGGCTAGGGCTCAGTGCAACAGTGAGCCTCGGTCCCCTTCCACGTTTGTCGCATTTGCGACTGTTGCCAGGCTGCGACAGGGAAAGCATACACTTGCGATTGAGATTGTTCAACCACACTTGCATTTGCGACAGTATCCAGGCTGTTGCGTATCGCTCGCTTTCGCACCGCGTGCGACGGGCGTCCTTGGATTGTGGGCAATGATGATGATGAAAGAGGGTTTGTCCTGTCAGAGGTCCACTGGTGATCCCCGATTGATCCTAGGGAAGGGGTACAGGCACGCTGGCCTAGGGGGTTATGGGCGCACTTACCCGCTACACAAAAAAAGCCCTTTTATCCCAATGGTCTAGTGGTTGGGATTCTGACATGGTATCAGAGCGAAGGTCTCGGGTTCGAATCCCGGTGTGTGCACTTCGGGCATCCCAGTACGGGGGGGTGTCAGAGGTCCACTGGTGATCCCCGATTGATCCTAGGGAAGGGTTACAGGCACGCTGGCCTGGGGGGTTATGGGCGCACTTACCCGCTACACAAAAAAAGCCCTTTTATCCCAATGGTCTAGTGGTTGGGATTATGACATGTCCAATGCTGGTTCGCTAGCAATTCATGTCTCTGGTGGTGGTGATTGCTGGGCGATGTGATTGCTGGTTTGCTGGTGTCTCGGGTAGCTCCCAAATTATAGATACAGATGTTCTGGCTTAGATGCCTTTCCTAAAAGAGTCCATTTTCCTCAACGAGTAGAATTTCACACAAGTCCTAGGTGTATCCCCTCCTCTACAGTCCCCTTTTTGGCGGGAAATCTTGCATCTTGACTGAATCATTGCACGAATCAGTTCCTCAGCCAATCAGAGGACGAAAATCGAACCTGTCAGAACATTTACGGAATATGAAAAATAAAGTTTTGACTCACTATTTACTTTTGCATTTGTTATTGTCTGTTTATCTTGACCGCGCTGTCAGAACATTATAGCTTATACATTTGTGTAGGCTGTAGTGGGGTAGCCCATAAGGGGTACAACCCAATTAGGGTTAGTACTTGTACCCAACTGTTTCATAGTTCATTCATTCCATTCTCACTTCTCGTCATGGTATCGAGCAGGTTCTCGAGTGGGAATACTGCCTAGGGCCCACCACGAACTTTTTTTTCCCTGCCCGGAGCGCGCTTAGCTCCTAACCCGAGTAGCGCCTCGAGCCGCCTTAGTGGCCCCTATTGGCCGCCCTTACTGCCCCTCGAGCCGCCCTCTACGGCCTCGCTTAGGCCGCTACGGCCCCGCTACGGCCCCGTCGGCCCCGCTTAGGCCCCGCTACGGCCCCGCTACGGCCCCGCTACGGCCCCGTTGGCCCCGTCGGCCCTGCTTAGGCCCTGCTACGGCCCCACTACGGCCCCGTCGGCCCCGTCGACCCCGCTACGGCCCCGCTTAGGCCCCGTCGTCCCCGCTACGGCCCCGCTTAGGCCCCGCTACGGCCCCGCTACGGCCCTGCTACGACCCCGTCGGCCCCGCTTAGGCCCCGCTACGGCCCCGCTACGGCCCCGCTACGGCCCCGCTTAGGCCCCGCTATGGCCCCGCTACGGCCCTGTCAACCCCGTCGGCCCCGCTACGGCCCCGCTACGGCCCCGCTACGGCCCCGCTTAGGCCCCGCTACGGCCCCGCTTCGGCCCCGCTTAGGCCCCGCTGCGGCCCCGCTACGGCCCCACTTCGGCCCCGTCGGCCCCTCTACGGCCCCACTTAGGCCCCACTTCGGCCCCGTCGCCACCGCGGCCCCGCCCACCCTTGCGGCCCGCCGCCACCTGCGACCTCGCCCACCTCCCGAGCCGCCCAGCAGCCAAGCCGCCCGACAGCCGAGCCGCCCACCACCGTGCAGCCGAGCCGCCCAGCAGCCGAGCCGCCTAGCAGACGAGCCGCCCGACAGCCGAGCCGCCCCGCACCAGCAGCCGAGCCGCCCAGCAGCCGAGCCGCCCTGCAGCCAAGTCGCCCGACAGCCGAGCCGTCGAGCAGCCCGATCGCTCCACCTACCTGGTAAGAGCACAGTCTCTGCCACTGCACTGCCCTGCCTCCGGCTGTTATGGCTTCCCCTAGGGTTCTCACCTTTGACGCTGAGGGTCGGGCAGTGGACTTTGAGGTCTGGGTAGATGATTTGCAGCTTTTCCTGCAGTGCGATAGGGCAGACAACCTCTCCCTGTTTGACCTCACTTCTGGTGCCTTCCCTGCCCCTGCTGCTGATGCTGACGCCACTGTTCGCTCACAGTGGGCCACACGTGACGCTGCTGCTCGCCTTGCTGTGCGCCGCCACTTACCGACCACTGAGCGTGCACACTTTAGCCAGTACAAGAGTGCTCAGACCTTGTACGACGCTGTAGTTGCACGCTACTCTTCCCCTGCCACTACTGCACTGAGCCGCCTCATGCTACCGTACCTCTTCCCTGACCTTGCTGCCTTTCCCACTGTTGCGGACCACATTACGCACCTCCGCACTAGTGACACTCGCTACCGCGCTGCGCTTCCTGCTGAGTTCTGCGCCAAGAACCCCCCCCCCATATACATCACCCTCTACTACATAGTCACCCGTCTCCCTGACTCTCTCCGTGTAGTCAGGGACCACTTCCTCTCTGTTTGCCCCACCACTCTCACCGTTGACCTCCTCGAGAAGGCCCTCCTAGCGATAGAGAAGAGCATAGTCGCTGTAGGAGCCTCTCGTGGTGACCCTCGCACCCCCGTCTTTGAGGGGTGTTCTCCCTCCCCCCTCTTGCCCTCTGTTGCCTCTGCTGCTGCGGCCGACCTCGTTGGTTTCGAGTCGGTCGGCGCTGCGTCTGCCCCAAGCGGGAGACGCCGCACCGGCAAGGGCAAGGGGGGCAAGGGCACTGGAGGAGGTGGAGGGGGCGGTGGAGGTGGTGGTGGAGGCGGTGGAGGGAGTGGGGGTGGTGGTGGGAGTGTTGCTGGGGGTGGCGGCGGCGGCGGCAGCAGTGGAGGCGGCGGAGGCGGTGGAGGTGGCGGAGGGAGCGGAGGCGGCGGAGGTAGTGGAGGAGGCGGAGGTGGAGGAGGCGGCGGAGGCGGCGGAGGCGGCGGTGGTGGAGCGAGTCGCGACTCTGCGTCGAGGAGTGGCGCCGGTGGTGGTCAGCGCCAGCAGCAGCAGCGGAGTGGTGTGACCCTGTCCCCTCAGCAGCTTCGCGAGTGGTACACTGCACGCCAGCGCGGTGGGGGTTTTGGTCCCTGCACTTACGTTCTCCATACCGGCGACCGCACTGGTTAGCAGTGCGGGGGTCCACACTCCACCCAGCGCTGCTTTGGTCGCCTAACGGACGCGTGGCGTCGCCAGTTCCCTGAGGCGTCAGAGATCCCTCGCTGGGGAGATCTGGCTAAGGCCGGGGTTGCTATCTTTGATCTTGACTTTGATGCTATTCTAGCTGCCATGTATGCTGTTGCTGATAGTGTTGAGGGTGCCTGTTACCTGTGTGTACCGCCTGACCCGGGCATTGAGGCTGCTGCGCTAGTTGCTGGTGAGACTGCTGCTCTAGGTGCTAGTGCGTGTGCTGCCCCAGGTGCCAGTGCGTCTGCCGCCCCAGGTGCTGGTGAGTCTGCTCTCTCAGGTACTACGTCGGCTCAGGCCTTCCACACCTTCACCCCGGACTCGGGTGCGTCCCGCTCCTTCTTTCGAGACCGCACCACTCTTACGCCGCTTAGTCGGCCGGTTGCAGTCTCCCTGGTAGACCCCTCTGGGGGTCCTGTCCTTGCTAGCTTCTCCACTGTCCTTCTGTGCCCGGCAGCCCCCTCTGGCACCCTGTCTGGTCTCTACCTCCCCTCGTTCTCTACGAACCTGGTGAGTGGAGCGGACCTACAGGATCGAGGGGTTGACCACTTCACTCCTGCGAGTCAGCGAGTGACCCACTGCACGTGTGCTCGGACAGGCCGACACTTGGCCACGTTCACCCGTCGGCCAGGGTTGAGCCTGTACACCCTTACTGCTGAGTCTCCTCCTACTGTTGAGTCTGCCCAGGTAGCTGCGTCGAGTCAGGTGTTTGCTGCGGCGTCCAGGTCTGGTCCTGAGTCTGCCCCCTGCTCGTGTCGTCTGCTGTCCCACCAGACTCTCCTTTGGCACCACCGCCTTGGTCACCCCTCCTTGCCTCGTCTCCGAGGCATGGCCTCCCGTGTCCTTGTCTCTGGTCTTCCTCGGTCTCTCCCTCCCCTTCCTCCGGGACCTGGCCCTACCTGCGTCCCCTGCGTCGAGGGGCGACAGCGTGCCGCCCCTCACTCCTCCGAGTTTCCTCCGACAGAGGCTCCGCTGCAGACTCTACACATGGACGTGTGGGGCCCAGCCCGCGTCACTGGGCAGGGGAGAGAGCGGTACTTTCTGCTGGTCGTTGACGACTACTCGCGTTACACCACAGTCTTCTCCTTGCGCAGCAAGGGTGACATCACTAAGGTGTTGATCGACTGGATCCGCGCAGCTCGTCTCCAGCTCCGAGAGAGTTTCGGCTCGGACTTTCCTGTTTTGCGTCTGCACTCGGACAGAGGAGGGGAGTTTTCCTATGCCCGTCTGGGAGCCTTCTGTCGGGCACAGGGCATCCGCCAGACCTTCACGCTTCCGGCCTCTCCACAGCAAAATGGGATTGCTGAGCGCCGCATTGGCATGGTCATGGACGTCGCGCGTACGTCCATGATGCATGCGGCTACCCCCCATTTTCTGTGGCCGTTTGCGGTTCAGTACGCCGCGCATCAGCTCAACCTTCAACCCCGTGTCTCCTTGCCAGAGACCTCCCCCGCCTTGCGGTGGACAGGGAAGGTTGGCGATGCGTCTGCGTTTCGGGTCTGGGGATCTCGGGCGTTTGTCCGCGACTTGTCTGCGGACAAGCTGTCCCCCCGTGCTGTTCCTTGCGTCTTCCTTGGCTTCCCCCTTGACGCGCCTGGCTGGCAGTTTTACCACCCCACCACGCGCCGTGTTCTGTCCTCCCAGGACGTCACCTTTGACGAGTCGGTGCCTTACTACCGTCTCTTCCCCTACCGCACGGGGCCCTTCCCCCCGCCGCCGCTCTTCCTTGCGCCAGGTGCTACTCAGGAAGACCCCCTCCCTCCTCCAGGTCCTGCCCCTTCAGGTGTGTCCCAGGTAGACGCAGTCGAGGTAGCTGTAGACTCTGGTGCTGCTAGAGGTGCTGAGCCTGCGGGTGCCGGGTCTGCGGGTGCCGGGTCTGGGGGTGCTGAGTCTGGGGGTGCTAAGACAGGAGGTGCTGAGCCTGGGGGTGCTGAGTCTGGGGGTGCGGAGCCTGGGGTTGCTGGGTCTGCTCGTGTGGCCGCCGGCGGTACTTCGTCGAGGCGGGAGTCGCTCTCTCCACACGAGCTGCGCGTGTGGTTCGCCCGCCGCTGGAGACGTGCTGCTGAGTCTGGGGGTGTTGGCGCTGGTGTTTCTACTGGTACTTGTGCGTCTGGGGGTGCTGCTGAGGTAGCTGGTGCTGACGGTCCTACTAGAGATGGTGCTGCTGGAGCTGGAGCTGCTGGGGGTGTTGGCGCTGGTGTTTCTACTGGTGCTGGTGTGTCTGGGGGTGCTGCTGAGGCAGCAAGTCCTGACGGTCCTACTAGAGTTGGTGCTGCTGGAGCTGGAGCTGCTGGGGGTGTTGGCGCAGGTGTTTCTACTGGTGCTGACGGTCCTACCAGAGTTGGTGCTGCTGGAGCTGGAGCTGCAGGGGGTGTTGGCGCTGGCGGTGCTTCTGGCGCTGGTGCTTCTGAGGGTACTGGAGTTGGCACTGTTGGAGCTGGAGGTTCTGCTGGCGCTGGTGCTGCCACTGGGGGTACTCGTGCCGTACTTCCTGGTTCTAGAGGCGCTGCGCGGCCGAGGCCGTACTTCGTTCCGCTCCTGGAGCACGTTCTTGGTCTCCCGCCCTCTACTGGTCCTGCTCCTCCCCTAGAGTGTCCATCACCCGTCCAGTCGCAGTCACAGTTACCGCCCGCCTCCCCTCTACCTGCTCCTTCTCCCTACACTGGTCCTACTGGAGGTCTTGCTGAGCGTCGTGAGCGTGCGTCTCGTCCCGCGTCACCTGTTTGTGCTGCTCGCACTAGTGGTCGTACTACGCGTCCGCGTCCTCCTGCGATCCCCGGCACACACCAGATGGCACTGCGTCCTTCCAATGCTCCTCTGCGTGTCCCGTTGCCGTCTCCTCCAGGGTCCTCTCTTCCTTCTCTTGCTGACCCGGAGTCTGACTCTCTTCGTGCTGCTAGTCTTTCGGTCACGCGCCTTCTTGCTACTGTCGTCACCGACCCTTCCTTTGAGTCTGCTGCTGCGTCTGCTCTCGTTGCTGAGCTTGTCGACTTTGCTGCTCGCTGTCGTCTAGACTACGCTACCAGTCTTGTTGCTGAGTCTGAGTCTGTCTGTCCTCCGTCCGTCGGGGGTGAGTGTGCTCTTAGCACGGACGTCCTTGAGGATAGGCAGGAGGAGTTCCTATGCTTTGCGGCTGCTTTGCTCCATCTCGTGTCCACGCTGATTGCCCCTGAGGGAGACCCGGATGCACCAGACATCTGGACTCCTCGATCGCACGCTAAAGCGACCAAGGGTCCCTACTCCTCTAAGTGGCAGTCGGCCATGGACGCAGAGATGGCTTCCTGGAAGTCCACAGGCACCTACGTCGACGAGGTTCCCCCACCTGGGGCGAACATCGTCTGTGGGATGTGGATCTTCAGGGTGAAGCGGCCGCCGGGCTCTCCGCCTGTCTTCAAGGCGCGTTACGTGGCTCGAGGCTTCAGTCACTGGCAGGGAGTTGACTTCTTTCAGACCTTCTCTCCCACCCCGAAGATGACCACTCTTCGGGTGCTGCTGCACATAGCTGCTCAGCGCGACTACGAGCTTCACTCTCTTGAATTCAGCACTGCTTTCCTGCAGGGTAGCCTGCACGAGGAGATCTGGCTGCGCCGCCCTCCTGGCTTCACTGGGTCGTTTCCTCCTGGCACCCAGTGGAGCCTCCGGCGGCCAGTCTACGGTCTCCGCCAGGCGCACCGTGAGTGGCACGACACACTGAGGACTACACTTGCGGCTCTTGGGTTTGCTCCTTCTACAGCCGACCCGTCGCTGTTTCTACGCACTGACACCTCTTTGCCGCCGTTCTACATCCTCGTGTACGTCGACGACTTGGTCTTTGCCACTGCTGACACTGCTGGACTCGCCTACGTGAAGTCCGAGCTGCAGAAGAGACACACGTGCACAGACCTGGGTGAACTGCGCAGCTACCTTGGCTTGCAGATCACCCGGGACAGAGCACAGCGCACCATTACCCTGACTCAGTCACACATGGTGCAGCAGGTCCTTCAGCGCTTCGGCTTTACGCACTCCTCGCCTCAGGCCACTCCTCTGTCTACTCGCCACTCGCTCTCAGCTCTGCCTTCGGATGAGTCCGTAGAGTCGAGTGGCTCGTACCCAGAGATTGTTGGCTGCCTAATGTACCTGATGACCTGCACACGACCTGACCTTGCATACCCTCTTTGCACCTTGGCACGCTATGTTGCTCCTGGGAGACACCGACCAGAGCACATGGCTGCAGCGAAGAGGGTGTTGCGCTACGTGTGCAGTACGTCGGGCATGGGGCTAGTGCTTGGAGGGCGACGTCGAGTAGTCCTCACAGGTCACGCTGACGCTTCTTGGGCTGACGACCGGGCTACACAGCGGTCGTCACAGGGTTACACCTTCAGCCTTGGCTCCGGCTCTATTTCGTGGCGGTCTACCCGCTCGTCCTCTGTTCTCAGCTCCAGCTGTGAGGCTGAGATCTACGCAGGGGCCATGGCTGCACAGGAGCTACGCTGGCTCACCTACTTGCTGACTAACCTAGGAGAGCCGCCTCGTTCTCCTCCAATTCTGTACGTAGACAACAAGGCCATGCTGGCCTTGTGTCGGGAGCAGAGACTGGAGCACAGAACGAAGCACATTGCTCTCCGCTACTTCCTGTCTCGTGAGCTGCAGCAGCGTGGTCAGCTCCGCCTCACCTACGTGGCCTCTGAGGCCAACACTGCTGATATCTTCACCAAGGCCTTCCGCCTTGTGATCATCAGCGCTTCTGTACTGTGCTAGGTCTTGTGCCTACCTGGCCTCACTTGCTCACTTCTTGATCTTGTTTGTACTTTCTTCTTTCTATACCTGCCCTTGCTTGTTTTACCTTTATATATATGACCTTGCATGTGAACTGGGCTTGTGGCCTTACTCTTGTGCTTGGACTGTGTGGTGACTTTGTGATCCACCCTGAGCTTGCTTTGCTTTGCTTTGCTTTGCTTGTCTGATCTTGTGACCACTTGTTCTCCCCCACTTTGCCTATGGGGGTGTGTCAGAACATTATAGCTTATACATTTGTGTAGGCTGTAGTGGGGTAGCCCATAAGGGGTACAACCCAATTAGGGTTAGTACTTGTACCCAACTGTTTCATAGTTCATTCATTCCATTCTCACTTCTCGTCACGCGCTTGTGTCTAAATCGTGTTGCGCAGTTCCCCGCGAGCTCGTCGATGCCATCTCAATAATCTCGCTTCCAGAGTAAGACGAAAAATGTTGTCTTTCATTTCGGCCTTGAACATAATTGATTTTGTATTTTTCTGCCCGTTTGTCCTGCGACATTGATCAACGCGGCAAACTGTGCGACGTGAAGTTGAAGACAGCGTGGTCCGAATGTATGTATGTGACAAGAAAAAACGACTAGTAGCGAGGAAAAATCGCTCTTCATGCAGATTTCCTTATACGGGACTATAAGTTCTCTTTTGCTTGGGGTTTGTGAGCTTTCCACAAAGGCCCGCAGCGCGCGTGTTTTTTGGGGGGACTCTAATCAAGAACATTTGTAGGTTTGGATCACCACCACCAATCAATCAGCACCAGCTATGTATTACTTGACCAATGGAATCAGGGCAACCCAGGCCACCCAGGAGTCACACCATTGTCCTAACGCCTATGGAACCAGATTCTAGAACCATCGGTTTTGGATTTGAATGGTTCAATCAGCAGCAAGCTTCATTTGGGCCCTGTTCGATAGCACTTTGGGCCCCCTCGATGCAACCATTTGGTTTGGCTCTGTCGCCCAAATGGTTCAGCGTCGCGACAAAATGCAAGTGGTTTAGCCGCGCCGGCAGTAAAATTATTGCGACCGTCCCACTGTCGGCTCAATCAACCAGTCCATCCGGGCCCTGGTGGAAGGAATCCCACCAGGTCCCCCTCCTGGTGGAAACGGGTTTCCAACAGGGCCGCACGCGGATGCCACGTGTGTCGCGACCCGCAGCTGGGAATCGCACGTGAGAGGGAATCCCCCGCCCCCTCCCAGGTCCCTAGCGAGATCCGGGCGGCGGAGCAAGCTGGCGGGGTGGTCCCGCGCCGAGCCCGGGCCACGCGAGCGCCACGCAGCGTGGTCCCAACCCCGGGCCCCCCCGGGCCCAGCCCTGGCTCGCGAAACCCCTCGCGAAACCCATCGCTCTCCAATCCGAGGGCGAGGGCCGAACCCCAGCGCGCCGAAACGGATCTGGCCAATCGGAGCCGTTTCCGAGTGGTCTGTCCCTCGGAGAACCCTCGCGAAGCATTTCGCATGCAAATCCGCGCGTGCGAATGGCAATTCGGGCTGGCCGAAACGGATTCGGCCAATGGGAGCCGGTTTCGGAGCGACGGGCGAATCGGCGCGCGTGCGAAGCCATCTCTGTGGTGCCCGAAATGGAGCCGGCCAATCGCCGTCGTTTACGAGCGTCGGAATGCTTGCAAGACCCTCGCGAACAATCGTTCGCGGAAAGCATGTTGAGATTAAATTTACGGAGCGGAGTGTGCGCCATTCGAAAGATCAAACGAAATAATCTCTAATGCATCGGGGAAATATTCAATTGCGAGTTTACGTGTAATATAACGGAGTGTAGTGTTAATTCGGGTGACCCGAATTGGTGTACCTGATCGTTACCTTGGACCTCGGCGGTCGCGACGAGGAAAATTCTCTCTCCGCGGGAGTTGGCAGCCCGCTCCGAACGGGGCTCGCGGATGGTGTGCAACGTGGCGGACGTTGGCTGCACAAGCGTGCATGTTGCGGAACCTCCCCGCTTGTCAAGTCGAAAGCGGCGCGGGGTGAGAGGCTCGCGCAGTTTGACCGCAAGTGCCGTCTCTTGATTCCCTCTCGGCCCTCTCTTAGGTTCTCGGTACGGGCACCTGGTGCTCATTTTCGTTCTCCGTCTTCACATCTTGTTTTCTTCCTGCTCGCCCGTTCCACGTAGAGGTCCTCATTGCCTAGTGCTAGCAGAGACCCTGCTTGGCCGCGTTCGCGCTTGGTAGCGTTAAGCTTAGCTCTTATTTTCTGCTGCGAGCACTGTTTCGCGTACCATTCGTCCTAGATACACCGTACCTGTGGTCGCGCTCTTGCGGTCGTATCAGTAATGAACCGCGAAATGAAGGCGCTTAGAGCTGGGTCGAAGGAGGCCGCCTCCTGTCCGGCCATCATCTCTGTTGCGGGAGCCACGGTGGACCTCCCCCCCGAACAGTGGAAGCTGCTCGCTGAGGATAAGCATCCGTTCACGGCCCGTCAGTTCGACTTTGTCACCGGGTGAGATCCATGCGTTCCATTCCCTGACTCCACTATGCACGCGTTGTTTATGGTCGCGATGATTAGGTTGTTCGCGACATGTCAGCAATATTTACTAGGGGGCAGTGCAGGCCGCGGCATACCTCCGCTGTGCTTTTAGGTCGCGTTGTTTATGGTTGAGCTTTTCCCCGCCGTGTTTTACACCGTCCCGCACAGCGTGATTGTCCGGAGGTATCTGGAGAAGGAGGTGCATGAGCACGTCCGAATCGTGACGAGCGGTGTTGTCGCGGACATAGTCGCGGGTCGCGATGAAGCGGTCCAAGCCTTTTTCGGTTTCATGGAGTGCAACCTGGTGGTTTTCTGCATCTGGTCCGAGTGAGTGTTCATTGGGAGTGTTCACTTGTACAGGGAATGCAATCGTTTACGTGGTTTAACGCGGTCGTCAATGGCACGTTCAGGGACTTGATCGACAAGAAGCGCTCGAACGCGAGCATGCTCATTATGCTTCACCCCGACCACCTGTCGCTTGACGATGACGAGACTTGGAACACGCGGTTTGTTCGCGTTGCTATTCCCACTGGTGGTGCGGAACACATCACCGCGGCGGAGGCGATTGTGGAGTGAGTACCGCGTACTGGTTTATCATCAGTACCACGTTCATTTCCGCTCCGTGGCTCATGTCGCTAACCGTGCGTTCGCGTGGATATGTATGTGCTTTTGGGCAGGTGGTTTCAGGGTCGCGTTGACGAGGATTTTGCGCGCGGCTCCATTCAGTGCACCCGCTCCCGCGAGCTTAAGGATCCCAAGCGTCTGTTGGATTTGGTACGTCTGTGTTGTGTACGTGTTCTCGATGACCGCGAATAGTTGCAGTGGTGCTAACAAACCCCATGTTATGTTTTCCAGGATGCGACGTCATTGAAGGGCTCCTGCGGCAGTCTCGCTTGTCTGATCGCGTTCGACAAGATCCTTGCCCAGTTGGACGCGGTCGCTGCCAGTGGATCCGGGCCACAATTTTCGAGGCCAACCGCGAAGACTCTGAATGCACTGCGGCATGAGGCGTACCAAATCGCCAAAGAGCTCGCGTTCAACTTGAGCGTGGATTTGACGCGACCCAAGCACGGCGGTGAGGCTGAAGGTGCTGAAACGGGGAAGGTGCAGAAAGTGGCAACGGGTGCGCAGGTTGCTGACCATGGTGTTCTTGCTCTCATAGGTGCCGCTGGTGTTTCGAACCGCGGAAGTGCTCGGGGGGGGACGGTGGTCCACGCTGATGACGAAGGGGCCGAGGATACCGCGACTAAGGGTGCAACCCGCGATGAGGCTGACCGCACTTTTGCGTGTGAGGGGGAGGAGTCGAGCGAGGAGGAGGTGGAGGCTCATGTGGTAGCGACCGCAGCATCCAGCAGGCCCACTACATCCGGCAAGAGCATCAAGCACCTCGCGTAGCACTTGGCCCCTGGTGCTGGAAGCGCGGGCCCGAGTGGTGAGGTCGCGGGCAAGAGTCCCGTGACAGGTGCGCGTGATCACGCGTCCCTGTCCTCGTTGCCATCGCATAAGCTTGCTGCCGAGATCCTGCAGCTCGAATGCACGCTTGCAGCGCAGGCCGAAGAGAACGCACGGCTGAAGAAACGCCAGGAGTCGGGAGTGTGTGGGGTCGCGGTCGTGGGCTCTGAGGAGCTTGCGTCCGCGCTTGCTAATGCAGTTCGGGTGTTGGAGAAGGAGGCGAGGGCGATCGTGCAGGAAAGAGCGGCCCTGGTCGATAGGCGTAACCAGGAGGCGTTGGTGCTGGGGCGAGTGGACGCGAGGCTGGGACAGCTGCAGGGGGTGGTGGCAGACTCCATGGAAACCGCTCAAAAGAAGCTAACGGACGAGGTTGCGCGGAAGATCGACAACATGTCGACCGCGGTCTCCGCGACAGCAGAGCGGGCAATCACCACCAGCGGGGTCACGAACGCGTTGCACACCCTCATCGCGCTCGTTGGAGGAGCCCCCCCGCCACGCACGGATAATGAAGGAACGGCCGCGACGGAGATTCCCGAGCCCGGGGATGCAGAGCATGGAAAGCGGGCAGCGGGTGCGAAGGCGGAGAATCAACGGGGGGCGAAGAGGCAGAGAGGTCCCCAGGCAGCGGCCGCGGTGCGCAATCCGAGCGTGCAAGTCATGCTGAAGCAGAAGTGGGGCGCTGCATCGCGAGGTGCAGCACCGCCTGGTCAACCGGGTTCGAGCTCGCGCTCCATCCCACCTGAAGAAGCTGCACCCAAACCACCGGGCCCTGCTGGGGCAACCGCGACAGTGACAACTACTGTGGGTCGGGGCAAGGGTAAGGCGGAGGATGGAGAGGCGCCGGCTGCTGCGGGTTCGCTGGCCTCGAGGCGTGAGGTCCAGTCCGCAGCAGCTGCTGCGGCAGAGGGCAGGCAGACCACGCTCGCACCTGCTCGTGCTGCAATCACCGCGGGAAATCTGCACAGCGCACTGGCATCTGCAGGTCCTATTCGCGGGAGCCGCCATCAAAGGATGGGTAGTAAAACAAATGGACATCGTAACGGCATTCCTTAACGGCATCCTTGAGGAGGAGATTTTTATGGCGCAGCCAGAGGGGTTTGATGATGGTAGTGGCAGAGTGTGGAAGCTGAAGAAGGCCCTCTATGGGCTGAAGCAGGCCCCTAGGCAATGGTACATGAAGCTGCGCGAAGTGTTGGAGGAGATCGGCTTCACTCCCTCAACGGCCGATCACTCCTTGTTCATGCTTGGCTTGGGAGAGCAAGAAGCAGGTTGACCAAGCTTTGAGCTCGGTGGAGTCCGAGTACATGGCACTCTTCCGTGCCGTACGGGAGATTGTGTGGCAGCGGCGTTTGTTGGCTGAATTGGGGGAGGAGCAGCAAGGACCTACCCCACTCTACTGTGACAGCCAGGGTGCCATTGCTCTTGCTAAGAACCCTGTGTTGCATGGACTCACAAAGCACATGAGGGTGAAATGGCATTGGACGAGGAGCATGGTGACCGCGGGTGAAGTTGAGTTGCGGTACGTGAAGACCACGGGGCAGCCGGCTGACATGATGACTAAGAGGCTGGTGGAGCAGCAGCATTGGAAGTGTTGCAAGCTGGCTGGGATGGCTCTGAACTGAGAGAGCAACATATCCTAAGGCCAACAATCCGAGGGGGAGTTTGTTGGTGCAACCCTACGGTTTGCACTCGGCTTGTTGTCCGTGTGCGTGCATGTGTGTGTGTATGGAATGGTATGAGGGCATGGGAAAATATATATTTCATGCTTATAATTGTGTGTGAATGTTGAGTCATGATGTCGAGTGTGTGTGTCGAGTCAATAGCGAGTTATCGATAGACGCGTGTTACGCGGTCGTTTGTGTCTCGCGCGCGGTTTCTATTTTTGTCGTGCGCGGTTTCTATTTTGTCCTGTGTCGAACGTTCGGTGTGTCGCAGGTGTGTGCAGCAGACCCATCAAGAACTCAAGGATGAGTTTGTGATGAAGAGCCCGAGCCTTGGTGTCAAGCCTCAAGTGATTACGAAGCTCGCCAAAAGGGTACACCTCAAGATATTGAAGATAGTTACATTACTTTGTGTAGTGTAACATTTCACTTGGTGTAGGCCCTAGTGAAGGGTAGTTTCGAGACCCTTCGTGGTTGGGGACAGTGTGGCACTGTTCCACATCACTGTACCTCGGCTCTTTAGGTTTGTAGGAGCTGGGAGTCATTCCCAACTCGTAACTCTTCATATCTCTTCCTATTTTGTGTTCTAAGACTATAGTGGCTGCCATAGTGCCGTTCGTTCAAACCAACACTGTGTCGTCAATACTTGGTGAAATTGTGCGATCTAGATTGCCTATTGTAGGCGACGTTCAGACGCTCCAGATCCAAGTTGAATCAGGTCATTTGAAGTTGTGACCAGAACGCTATGAACGTTTGAAGCCGCTGTGCAGAAATCCGACTGTGCACTCTATCTTTCGTTTTAGGCACATTGGAGCGTATTGTGACTATAACACGACGTTACGGCCAAATCGCAAATTTATCGTGCGTGTGCAGAACAACACACGACTGGATAAATGTGCCCGTGAAAACTCAATTGGGAGTTCGACCTGAGTTCAGTATCCTCGTGGTTTTCCAAACGCTGAGCCCCGCTTCACGAATTTCGCCAACTAACCTAGCGACATTCATGAAACCAATAACCAGCAAAAGTTCGGACTTTCTTCCGTGTCAAAATCCCAACCACTAGACCATTGGGATAAAAGGGCTTGTTTCATTAGCGGGTCAGTGCGCCCATAACCCCCAGGCGAACGCGCCTGTAACCCTCTCCAGGATCAATCCGGCATCCACAGTGCAGATCTACTGACACCCCCCCACACTGGGAGGCCCAGGACTTAGCACAGCGGCAACGGCCTACATGTGCATACACCGGGAATCGAACCCGAGACAGCTCTGATACCATGTCAGAATCCCAACCACTAGACCATTGGGATAAAAGGGCTTGTTTCAGTAGCGGGTCAGTGCGCCCATAACCCCCCAGGCGAACGCGCCTGTAACCCTCTCCAGGATCAATCGGGCATCCACAGTACAGATCTACTGACATTCCGAACATCTACACCAAAAGACACACGCCCTGACATGACTGGGCCACTTCAGGATGGTGGTAGGCAGATTAGGGCATAGAACCTTTGGGAATTTTTTCAAACAAACCGTATTTCCTGAACAGCTAAAAATGGTCTTGCTGGTAAACGACTTTTTACGTAAACTAGAGCACGTTTCGGAGCAGAAACCTTCCAAATCGTACCCGACTTCCCCCCAGATTTTCCACGTCCTCATGGCTCGTAACCAGCGGCGGTGTTCGCCAGCACAAGACAATCCAAAAAAAAAAAGACGGCATTGTTATGGCCGTGGAATAAGAAACCGGGGGCGGAATGCGCAGATTAGGTTTGGGTTGAATGCCACTTTGTGAACTTTTGCATCTGAAATGGGAAACGTGGCAACGGGATCAGGAATCCCCATCCCCACCTTCCCCCCATCAGGATCACGTGCCAACCACATCACAATTTGAAGGCAATTTCCCTTGAAATGGTTTATTGTGATGGGATGGCATGAGGCGTAATGGTTGCCCAGGGGCGAAATTGCTTCCCCGTTTCCGAATGCCATGAAGCTGTCGGAAATGGGGGGAAATTCAGAGCGTTCGCCAGGCCTTCGAGATTCCATTTAGGTCGGAAGGCATCATAGGTCTGGCATGATTTTTATGGGCTGACCATGCTGACGAACTCTAACGAACCATAATTGACGAGATCAGAAAGGCATGACCGACCTTCGTGGTCCCACCATATTTGTTATTAGTTTTGCTGGCGACACCGCCGATTTGTGTTACATTGTTCTTATCCACATCTTGAACTTGTTTGATAACGATATCATCATAAACGAGAGGAAACCGGTCACGACTTATTCCCAACCAGCCCATGTTACAAAGCGAACCGGACAGTTGACACTATTGGTTGGCTGAAGGGATAAGGATTAATTTTATATTATGGTCTCAAAAGTACAAGAAAAATGAAAATACTGGCCGATTTCAGTGGATTATGATTAATATTATATTACGATCATAACCAGTAACTGAGAATACAGATAATCTAGCAAATAGTTGGCGCACGTGGTAAACACTTTACTTTCCTATCCTAGTGAACATGAACCAACTTCGTTGAGGAGTATTTTGTAGAAGGGGGAGTTGTTATTTTCAAATGATATGAAGCATAGCTGTCTAGCCTTAAGCTAGAGCACGTTTATGAGCGGAAACATTCCAAACCATACCTGACTTCCTCAAAATTTCCACGCCCTTGTGGTGCGTAACCAGTTTGTGTTCTATTGCTCTTATCCACATCTTGAACTTGTTTGATAACGAGATCATGAATACATGAGGGGAAACCAGTTACGACTCATTCCCAACCTGCCCATGCTACAAAACAAACCAGACGGTTGACACCATTGGCTCGCTGTAGGGATAAGGATTAATATTATATTTGTCAAGGGGAGTGTTGTGTGGCCCCGTCCTCGCTTTGGCGGAGCCGACCTCGTGGTCGGATGTGCGGGGGATGCAGTGACATACAACAATGGGCACGAGGGCCACTGCAAGGGCACTGAGCTGGAGGGCGCCGAGCTGGAAGGCGCCTGGCTGGAGGGCGTCGAGCTGGAGGGCGCCGAGTAGGAGGACGCCGTCTTGGACGTCTGGACGGCGTCCTGGGATGCTGGACGCCGACCTGGGCGTTTGCACGGCGTCCTAAGAGGCTGGACGCCGACCTACGCGTCTGTCAGAATATTATGTTTCTCTAGTCTGCAGTGGGGTACTCTATAGTGAGTACAACCCTTTTAGGGTTTACTATATGTATCCCAATGTTTGCTAGTGAACCCCCCCTCTTCTTCATTCCTCATTCCTTGACAGCGTCTACACGGCGTCCTGGGCGGCTGGTCGGCGCCCTGGACGCCTGGACGCCAGATTGGGGATGCCGGGCATGTGCAGCCGGCGATAGACAGGGCTGGTCGACTAGGCGCGGCTGCCTGGTCGACCGGGATACCCGGGCGACGTGTGCGAAGGTCGCTGGGGTGACTTGTGCGAGGCCGACCTTGGGGGTGGTATCCCGAGATCGACGTGGCTAGTGGGCGCAGTCCATGTCGTGGATTCTGCCAGGCGTCTGCGCTGTGCTCATGACTAGGTGTGGAGCACCAACCAGATGCACGCACTTGCGAAGCAGGTGCACCGTTGTCCTGCGGGTGCAACGCTGTGCAGCCGACTTGCTGCAGCGTTGGCACACCATGGACCTGCAACGTTGGCAAGCCGCATCTCTGCAGCGCTGGAGTGGTGCGAACTCTGCTGCGTTGGAGCAGTGCGAACTCTGCTGCGCTGGACTTCGGTCGACCGTGATACGTTGGAGGTCAACCAGCAGCGTTGCTCATTCTGATGTAGTCTCCCATGCCAATGTTGTACTCATCATCGTTGTCAACTTTCTTAGTGAAACTCTTGCAAATTTGCCCCATGAACTAGCAAGCAGTGTGTGCACTAGGAAAACAACTAAGGAACGCAGAGGTCATACGAGCACCCGTGCCTAGCTCGTAGTCTAGCTCCCATTGATAGCAGTTGTCTCCGCAATATTATGGTCTTAAAAGTACAAAAAAAAAAGGATAATACTGGCCGATTTTAGTAGATCATGATTAGGATTATATAATGATCATAATCGGTAATTGAGAACACGTATAATCTAGCAAACGTCTAGTAGGCGTACGTAGTGAACACTGTACTTTCTTATCCTAGTGAACAGGCACCAGCTTTGGTGGGGAGTATTCTGTAGAATGGGGATTTTTTTCAAATGATATGACGCATAGCCGTCTAGCCACGCGAATGCGTAAAGCTTCCCCCCCTCCGTCGATTGTTTGGAGCATCGCTTGGAAAAATCGTGGAATTCCAGGAGGAACCGAGCAATAATGAGAGACACGATTACGAAACAAGAGGAGACGTCGTTTTTCTATTTATGCGCATAGAGAGCATTCCAAAAGGCCTTGGCAGTAACGCCAACTAGTAGGCTCAAGGGGGCAGTCTGGCCAGCTCGAGAGGGGAGAGGGAAGAAGATGTGCTTGGTTGGGGGGGGGGGTGTGATAAAAACGAGAAATGAAGAAGAGAGGAGGTTCACTAGCAAGCAGTTGAGTACATATAGGAAACCCTAAGTTGGGCTGTACTCACTATTGAGTACCCCACTGCAGGCTAGACAAACATAACATTCTGACACACCCCCATAGCCAAAGTGGGGTGTAATCAGCACAATGAGCAAGCAGGCATAGAGCAGGAGTTCACAATAGCGAGCAAAGCTAGAGTCATTCACAAAGGGCAAGTGAGGAGGAGGAGGCGAGACTGTAAGAGGAGAGGAGATAGGAGGCGACGGCTGAAGCTGCAGACACACGGGCAATAGGAGTCACACTAGCACATCGGCTACCCGAACAGCGCTCCGGACTACTGGAGTAACTGGCTCCGCGGCTAAGACTAGCGGCAGACGAGCAACGGACCCACGGGCGACTGGCACAGCTGGCTACGACTGGGCTACCGGAGCAGCGCCCCGGACTACTGGTGCTGCTGACGACACGACGACAACCTCCGTTCAACCAACCTCCTCCAGCTGCCCCACACCTCTCGACACACACCCCCTGCTCAAACCCTAGCTCCACTCCCATAGCACCCCCCTTACACCCTAAACCGCAGGCTCACACACATCCACCTCCCTCAAAACCCTAGCTCCACTCGCACAGCACCCCCTTTAAACCCTAAACCCTAGGCTCCCACACATCCACCCCCCTCAGTGACAGCTGCAGCAGTGGGAGACGAAGGAGGAGGAGGAGGAGGGGAGACCACACACCCGTCACCCCCTACTCGCCACCCCCAGACCCTAACACAGGGCAGGGCGGGACGGCGGGTAGGGAGGTTAGGGGGGGGGGGGGGGGGGGGGGACGCGCGGTCTCCCAGGGCGCCAAAACAGGCGGCAGAAGGGGCGATGCTCGCCCCCCTCCCCCAGGTCGCGCGGCCACCGAAGGAGCCGCGACGGGCGACGGGAAAAGGGGGGGGGCGGTGCACGTGCCCCCGGTGCGCCGCGGCTGGCAACGGGGCATGGCCGGGGCGGGGCCGGGGCCGCAAGTGGCGGCGACGGGGCCGCTGGAGGCGGCGACGGGGCCGCTGGTGGCGGCGACGGGGCCGCTGGCGGCGGCGACGGGGCCGATAGGAGCGGCGACGGGGCCGCTAGGGTCGGCGACGGGGCCGCTGGCGGCGGCGACGGGGCCGCTGGCGGCGGCGACGCGGCCGATAGGAGCGGCGACGGGGCCGCTAGGGTCGGCGACGGGGCCGCTGGCGGCATCGACGGGGCCGATAGGGGCGGCGACGAGGCCGCGAAGGGGCCGCGAGGGGCCTGGAAGGGCGGCGACGGGCCGCAAAAGGGGCGGCGACAGGGCCGCGAAGGGGCCGCGAGGGGCCTGGAAGGGCGGCAACGGGGCCGCGAAGGGGCCGCGAGGGGCCTGGAAGGGCGGCAACGGGGCCGCTAAGCGTAGCGCGAGGGGCACGCCACGGGGCGTGCTGAACACAGAGTAGCAGCGGAAGCAGTTAGTGATGGAAAGCGCGTGAATCTGGAGAGCGTACAAGAGATTAAGTCCGCCGACTTCGACGGAACATTGCGTGCAGCTCACGTGACCTTAAACTATGAGCAGGTATGCGTTGGAACGGTCTTAATCTCTACTTTCCAGAATGGTAATGCACGCTTTCAACCAAGATCTATGCCAATCGCTATCGCGATTTAAGTGCGACAGTGTATTCTGGCGGAATTAGTAGGCAGCCATGGATTAGACCAAAAGACTAGCTTTAGCAAGAGTTCAGATCTGAAAAGTGACGAGTTGTTCAAACCCTACCAACCCAACCCTCGCCCTACAACAATCCCCAACAACCCAAAGTGCTAAACTAGCAACACCAAAGGTGTTGTAGTGAATAGCAAAGGTTTGTTGGTGCTTGTTGGGTGCGAGATCAATACCAGCCCGCAACAAGTCTAACCACCACATTTTGCCCAAACCCTTAGCCCACAACCAGCTAGAGCAAAATACCAGAACCACCTACACAATCAACACTCCCCCTTGCTCGTGCTGGAGGTGGCTGAACACCACTGGGCAAAATCCTTCACTTCACTCCCCCTTGCCCAGGGAAGGGCGCCATCCACAGCATGAGGTCGTCAATGCAGAGAAGCACCAGTCCTCCCACATCCTGCTCAGGCACCATGCTGACATGGGGCTGCATCCCCATCAAGGACATGCACACACCATGCCGCTCAAAAGGGAGGGGTTTGGTGAGTATATCTGCTGCTTGACGGTTGGTGGGGCACCACCGGAGGATCACCTCGCCGCACGCCACCATCTCCCTGATGAAATGCCACCGAACCTGCATGTGCTTGGTGCGGCCATGCAAGCATGCATTCTGTGCAAGGGCAATGGCAGACTGATTGTCCACAAACACAGGCACACCACCAGCAAACTCATGCCCAAACTCCCCAAACAAACGCTTCAGCCACACACCCTCTTGAATGCACTGACACAGACTGATGTACTCACTCTCAGTGGTGGACAATGCAACCACCGGCTGCCTCTTGCTCTGCCAAGAGATGGCTGCACCATTGAGGCAATATACATAGCCGGTGTGACTCTTGCGATCAGCTGAATCTCCAGCATAATCAGCATCACTAAAGCCCACCAACTCGACCTGAGGCTTGCTGTGTGCGGGGTAGAAGATACCTGACTTGACACAACCTTTCAAGTACCTTAGCACTCTCTTAGCAGCCTGCAGGTGAAATGCCTTGGGACAAGACACAACCTTGGACAGCTGTGACACTGCATAAGCAATCTGCGGCTGTGTGGTCGTGCTTGCATACATGAGAGACCCCACAATGCTTTGATAGAGCCGGACCAGCTCATCTCTCAGCAAGGGCTCCTCAGCATGTGCATGCACGTCGAACCCTGCGAGGAGAGGGGTACGCACGGGGTTAGCCTCTGAAAGCCCGAAGGACTCAAGCATGTTGAGAATGTACCTCTCCTGATGAATCAAGATGCCACTCTCATCACGCTCAATCTGCACCCCCAAATAGTACTTAGCCTCCCCCAAGTCCTTCATGCGGAAACGAGAGGACAAGAGACCCTTCACATCGTCCAGCAAGACCATGCTCGAAGACATGAGCAGAATGTCATCCACATAGAGGTAAAGGGACAGCCTGCCCTCATGCCTCACCAAGTGGTACAAGGCGGGATCACACTCCGACCTCTCAAACCCAAAATCCATCAGCGCCTCATCAAACTTGAGGTACCACTGCCTTGGAGCTTGCTTTAGCCCATAGATTGATTTCTTGAGTCGGCAAACTCTGCCGGACCCATCATCAAAACCAGGTGGCTGCCTCATGTAAAGCTCCTCCTTCAAGACCCCATGAAGGTAGGCGGTGGTCACATCCATGTGATGGATGTGAGACCCCGAGGATGCTGCCATCCCAAGGGAACCTCTCAGGGTGGTAGGTTTACCCACCGGGGTATATACCTGATCATAGTGAACGCCTCGTGTTTGAGTGTTCCCCATGGCCACCAACCTGGACTTAGGCCTCTCAATACTCCCATCAGCCATGTGCTTATACTTCCACACCCACTGACACCTCAAGACCTCCATTCCAGGTGGCACACAAGCTGGATCAACCAGCTCAAAAGACTCGTTCACCATATGAGACTCAAGCTCCTCACGCATGGACTCGACCCACTCAGGACGGGACAAGGCCTCCTTGACCGACTTAGGCTCATGCACCTGACCCATGAGACAGAAATCAAGCCCAAGCTCACCCCCCTCAGCATCTACAAGCATGCACTCCTCCATATCATGCACCTCATGATCATGCATGCAAGCATACTGTGCACTTGGTGTGAACCTTTCGGGTGGCCGGGAGATGCGTGTGGTGCGGCGCAGAGGTGATGCCTCCCCCTGCTCCAAACTTTGCAGCTTCTCCTTCCAAGTCACTCTCTTCATGGGGGACCGTGGTGACTTGGACAGCTGCTGCTGCAGTATTTGCTGTCACCTACCCACAGGAACAGGTGGTGTATGCTCCTGTGGTGGCTGCTGCGGCTTCTCTTGTTGCTGCTGCTGCCCCTGTGGCTGCTCCGGGTCATGGGCTGGTGCGTTAGGGTCAGGGGTAGAACCAGCAGTTGGTGACTCCTCATGGTGAGGTGCAGCTGCCTTTTGTTCCTCTTGCTGCTCCTCTACCTCCTCTCCAGGGTCCTCCCATGCCCCCTCAAAGATGGAAGAGGTGTAGGGATCCTGAAGGGAGTTCCCAGCTGTACTAGCACCATGCTCTTTCCACCCCTTATAGCTCAGCCCCTCGTGGAAAACCACATCCCTGCTTTCCACCACCCGCTGATCCGCCACACTCCACAACATCCAAGCTTTGCTCCTCTCCGACACCCCAAGAAAAATGCCCCATTGTGCCTTAGGATCCAGCTTCCTCCGTTGCTGGTCGGGCACTTTGTACTGCGCCATGCACCCCCACACTCGTGCCATGGACACACTAGGCACCTTCCTGGTCCACATGAAGTAAGGGCTCTTGCCCCCTAGCCCCTTGCTGCCCATTCTGTTCTTAACCCAGTTGGCATATTGCACTGCTGCCCCCCACCAAGTATGGTCCAGCTGCGCATGAGCAAGCATGGCTCGGGCAAGGTCAATGAGGGTCCGGTTTAGCCGCTCCGCTGCCCCATTTTGCTGCGGCGTGTAGGCGACTGAAAGCTGGTGAGTGATGCCCTTGTCTTCAAGGAAAGACTCCAGATCCTTCCCCATGTACTCCCCACCCCGATCGGACCTAAGTATTTTCACCTTGGCCCCGACTTCCCTCTCCGCATAGCGTATCCAACGCTTGAACACCTTGGCCACCTCATCCTTGGCCCCAACTTAGGCGGCTGAAGTCATCCAAGAAGGTGATGAAGTATTTGCTGCCCTTCTCCCTATCCGGTGTTTGCATGGGGCCACACACATCCGTGTGCACCAACTCAAGAGGTGCGGAGGCTCTAGTGGTGGAGGTAGGGAAAGAGGTCCTTGGCAGCTTCCCAGTCGTGCAATCAGGGCACTTGCTTAGCTGCCCACCACCCTCCTTGATCTCCACACCCTTCAGCTCCCCCTTCTTCACACACTCCACAAGTTGCTGCCTTCCTGCATGCCCCATGTGTAGGTGCAGCAAATCTGTCGTCACCTGCTCCACGTCCCTCCAACGGCTGCTACAAGCGGCTTCCTCGGCTTCAACTCCATGTGCCCTCTCCACCTGAGGCACACAAACTGGAACAAGGTATAGGCCCTTCTCTAATTTGGCCTCCATCACCACAGCTCCACCCTTGCGAACGGTGCCACCTTCCATGGTGAAGGTGCATATGTATTCTTGCCTCGCAAGTTGAGAGTATGAGAGAAGGTTGGCTGCCAAATCAGGAACATGAAGCACACCCTTCACATTCAGCACCTCCCCCTCCTTCCCCATGACGGTGATGGTGCCGATGCCGATTGCTTGCAGCGTATCTCCGCTCCCCACAATCACATTTCTGGAGTAAGGTGGGAGGGAGTGATAAGTGGTGAAGAGGTCGCGCCGAGGTACCATTCCACAGGTTGCTCCAGAGTCTAGAATGAGCTGATTGGGGTCAGCCAACGTACGACCAGCAAGCGCCGTCTCCTTCTCTAAGGATAAGAAGGAGAAGCCATCATCCGATAAGTCCTCCTTTCCCTTCTTATCCTCGTTTGCCGCCGCTGCTGCCGCTTTCTCTTTGCTGCCCTTCTTGTTCCATGCTCCGTTCTTCATCCTCCTCTCCACCCACTCAGGCCTAGTGACAGGTGGAGCCTCTCCTGGGTACCCTTGAGGCTTCCACCCATCTGGTCGACTCCAGCACTCCTTCCAAGAGTGCTTCCGGTTGCATCCAGGGACGAGGCACTTGTCGAGCTCCTTCTTCTTCCCCCCACCTCCGTGCAGCTGCTGGTATTTCTTGGAGGCAACCCTATCACCTGCCCCCATTCCCCCTTCAACTCCTCTACCAGCATCACGCTTGCGAGCCTCATCAGAAACCAACACCTCCCATATCCAGGCCTTGGTCCATTTCTGCTGCTCTAGGTGAAGGTATTGTAGTAGAGCCTCGTTTGCTTCTTGGTCCAGCCCCTGGAGTGCGGTGTAGATGATCTCCTTCTCATCTACTTCATAGTTCAGCTCCTCCAATGCCCTCACATACTCATCCACCCTCTGGAGGTACTGCACCATGGTCTCCCCATCGC
This sequence comes from Closterium sp. NIES-65, assembly GCA_948144175.1. Lineage (NCBI taxonomy): Eukaryota > Viridiplantae > Streptophyta > Zygnematophyceae > Desmidiales > Closteriaceae > Closterium > Closterium sp. NIES-65. Next base: position 3,147,275 of record CANXME010002078.1, on the reverse strand, counting down.
CATAGTTGCGTTCCATGGTGTAGAACCGCTTCCTCCAGGTGAGTATGCTTAACAACCCTTTTTGCAAATGTCGATCTTGAACTCTCTTCCATGCTAGTGCAGCTGCTCCTTGCTTGCCCTTCAGGTCAATCAGCATCTTTAGGAGCTCTAGTTGGCCTTCCAAGGCCCAACACAGGTACTGGAACGCTTGCTTGTCCTTGCGGTCCCATGCTTCTTGTGCCTTAAGAAGCTCCTCTGTACTAAGCCGTTGCCTTCCGGTTCGCGGTGCTGTTGGTCCACCTCCACTTCCCTCAGTTATGGATGAGCTAGAGGCTCCCCCAGCCCCTTCTCCCACTTGGCTAGAGACTCCAGTAGATGCCTTTCCTTCATCAGCTTCAGGTCTTCGCTCCGATCCCTCCAAAACGCCTTCTAGGTCTTTGATACCTAGCCAAAGCGTAAACTGGAACCGCCATAGCGAAAAATCCGAGCTGGTGAACCTAGGAGGGCCATCTAATTTCTGGGCCATAACCAACCCTAGATCTGGAGATTCTTAAGCCAATTCGTAATATGATAATAGGAGGGAATGTCGCAGGCCTAACCAGCTCTGATACCACTGATGGAAAGCGCGTGAATCTGGAGAGCGTACAAGAGATTAAGTCCGCCGACTTCGACGGAACATTGCGTGCAGCTCACGTGACCTTAAACTATGAGCACGTACGCGTTGGAACGGTCTTAATCTCTACTTTCCAGAATGGTAACGCACGCTTTCAACCAAGATCTAGGCCAATCGCTATCGCGATTTAAGTGCGACAGTGTATTATGGCGGAATTAGTAGGCAGCCATGGATTAGACCAAAAGACTAGCTTTAGCAAGAGTTCAGATCTGAAAAGTGACGAGTTGTTCAAACCCTACCAACACAACCCTCGCCCTACAACAATCCCCAACAACCCAAAGTGCTAAACTAGCAACACCAAAGGTGTTGTAGTGAATAGCAAAGGTTTGTTGGTGCTTGTTGGGTGCGAGATCAATACCAGCCCGCAACAAGTCTAACCACCACATTTTGCCCAAACCCTTAGCCCACAACCAGCTAGAGCAGAATACCAGAACCACCTACACAATCAACAGTTAGGTGGGACCACAGGCCAGGAGCGTAGACGCTCTGATAGCATGTGATAAAAACGAGAAATGAAGAAGAGAGGAGGTTTACTAGCAAGCAGTTGAGTACATATAGGAAACCCTAAGTTGGGCTGTACTCACTATTGAGTACCCCACTGCAGGCTAGACAAACATAACATTCTGACAGGGGGGGGGGGGGGGGGGGGGGGCAGCCCAAGTGGAGATGGGCAATCGAACTCAACGTCGAGGCTACTTTACAGCTCGATGGAAAAGAGGGATGAATGGAAATATGTCCTTATGCTACGTCTCAAAAGATCCTCCTGCCGGGAAAAACGCCATGTACAAAACAAAATTGAGCACCTCCACTACCTCGTTAAAGTCCGCGTCTCATATTTCACAAGTCCCAACCAAGTGTAATACGCTTGAAACCGGGTGACCACTCAAGTAGTCGCAACTTTGTTGGGTTTGGTTGGGAGCACTTGCGATTGGCTGCAGCCCCAATAGGCTGGGCAAGGCAGATGCACGACTACCAAACTGCATTCGCGTGAAAAACACCAGCAAGTACGACGAAGGCAGAGCACACAAGGAATTAAGCGTAATATCACGGCAGATTTAATATGAGATAGTTGGGCAACCACTTTCCATTCTAGCCCTAGACTCTTCTCAACACCTTAGTTTAGGCTAGGGTTTGTTCATGGCTGTTCAATACTATTTTGTACAAAAATATACGCAGATCTACATGTGTTCGGACGACTCATCGTACTGGTCGATCGTACGGCTATTCCCTGTGCAAAAACCAGGAGGAAGAAGCGGCACTTATAGAACGGAAGGGATAGCATAGCAAAGCATATCCGTACGCGCGACAAAAACGAGAAAGGACAGAAGGAACAATACGGGAAGGGACGCGACGGGACGGGAAGGGACGCGATGGAAGGGGAAGGGGCGCAACAGTGCAAGAAGAGATGTGACAGGACTGGACGGGACGAGACGGGACTGGACCAGGCAGGACAGGATCCGACGGAATCGGTGAGGACCCCGCTGTCAGAATCCCAACCACTAGACCATTGGGATAAAAGGGCTTGTTTCAGTAGCGGGTCAGTGCGCCCATAACCCCCCAGGCAAACGCGCCTGTAACCCCCCCTAGGATCGATCGGGGATCTCACAGTGTAGCTCTACTGACACCCGCGGGACAGGACATGACAGTACGGGACGAGACGGACGGGATGGACGCGACGGGACGAATTGGGACTGGAACAGATGGGAGGAAAGGGGAGGAGACACACCGAAATTGGATGGATGAGGCAGGACAGGAAGGGGAGGGGGCGGGAAGGGATGTTGAGCAACGCGCAATTCTAGGTCCCGGGTACATCCAGGAGCGGGAAGGGAACGGGAAGGGAATGGGAAGGGACAGGAAGGGACAGGACGAAAAGGTGAGGAAAGGGACGTGAGGATATGCGCCGAGATGATAAGGGACGGGAGGGGGCGCGGCCTGTGAACGGGTGTGAACGGGTTCAGTGGTGCGGCAGCAGCTGCTGCTGCACATCCGCCCCATCCCCCTCCTCTTCCCCCATCCCCCGTCCCTTCCACGTACCCCCCTTTCCGCCCCCTATCTCCCTTTCCCTTCCCTTCCCCCATACATCTCTCCCATCCCCGCATCCCCTTTTCCCTTCCCCCATCTCAGTTTCCTTCCCCGTAATCCTTGCTTTCCTTCCCCCATCCCCTTTCCCTTCCCCATCCCCCTTTCCCTTCCCCCATCCCCTTTCCATTCCCCACATCCCCCTTCCCTTCCCTAATACCTCTCTCCCTTCTCCACATCCCCTTTCCCTTCCCCCATCTCAGCTTCCTTCCCCACAATCCCTGTTTCCCTTCCCCCATCCCCTTTCCCTTCCCCATCCCCCTTTCCCTTCCCCCATCCCCTTTCCCTTCCCCGCACCTCCCATTCCCTTCCCCCATGCCTCTCTCCCTTCCCCCCATCCCCCTTTCCCGTTTTCCCGTCCCCCTTTACCTTTCCCACATCTCCCTTTCCTTCCCTAACACCTCTCTCCCTTCTTCGCATCCCCCTTCCCTTACCCCATCTCCCATTCCCTTCCCCCATACCTCTCTCCCTTCTCTGCACCCCCCTTTCCATTCCCCCATCTCAGGGTACATTCCGCGCTGGACATGTCCCAATCGAAAGTATCTCAATCGTTTCTACCGCACTGCAACGTATTACACCAAATTGCACCCTAGTTTTATAATTTTTGCGTCTCTGGTTTAGTTCGGTTCGGAGCGGTATACTCGATTGGGACACATCGACTGGGACAGTGTCCACAGCGGAATGTACCCTCAGTTTCCGTCCCTGCAATCCCTATTTCCCTTCCCCCATCCCCTTTCCCTTCCCCATCCCCCTTTCCTTTCCCCCATCCCCTTTCCCTTCCCTGCATCCCCCTTCCCTTCCCCCATACCTCCCTCCCTTCCTCCCATGACAGGATGCACGGGAAGGAGGAAGGGACAAGTCAAGACATCTCAACCTCCAGCGTGAATCGAAGGGTGCAACAGGCAAATAACAGGCAGAAGTGATGAAGTGGGGGGGCGTTCCATGTGCCTCTTGCTCACTGCACGATCACATGGGTTGTGCCAGCCACACTTACTCGCTAGTTCTTTTTCGTATGTAAATCACTAGAAGTAGGAGCGTCGATTCTAGTTTCCCTACAATATTCTGACCTATAAAAGGTTGCATATTCTGAAACATACATATATAAACCCTAAACATGGGTTATGCTATTCCTTCACGCAACACTCTCAATTTCCACCATAAACTGCCTACTAATTGCTTGCAATACCACAAACATAAATGACATATTACGGAACTGTACAAAGTACCACTAGGGTCCAAGGCATCGACCACTGCATCACTTGTCGCTTCGTTTCCTTGGATTGACGCGAGTGCTCTTTCGTGCGACTCTCGAACCTTTTGTACTAGCTTGGTGCATCCCAAGCCTTTGTGCTTGGTTCGCTTCTAGTTTGGCTCTGTTCAGGTGTTGTATGATTTCTTCTTCCTCGTCAACTTTCATTTTGTGCCTCGCCAGCAAATCATTTGTACCGTATGCGAAGCAAACTAAAGGTGCTACGCTTGGAAAATTGAGACGCGGGTTTTAACCGACTCCAATTAGAGAACACGAGAGAGAACTAGACGGAACGTGCGGCGGTAGTCAGTGATAGGAGTAGAGAGGGAAGCAGTGAGGGCTGACTCAGGAGGAGAAGGAAGCACAGACGGCGACGAACGAGGCGGAATAGGACGGAACAAGACAGTACAAATATCAGTGAGAGGGATAGGGGACGAGGGACGAGCACGAGGAGAAGGAGAAGTCCAAGCGTGAGAAAGAGGTGGGGACAATGGAGGCTGAGAATGGGGGAAAACAGCTGGGGCGGGGTCAGAAGGAGGAAACGTGGAGCGTGCTAGACTTGAGGCTGTGGACCTCGCACAGGTACGCTCCTGTGCGTGCGAGGAAACGTGGAGCGTGCTAGCTCCAGAACCAGGACCTCGCACAGGTACGCTCTCAGCTCCAACTCCAACTCCTCTAGAGCTAGCACCTCCAGGGTCCTTGCCACAAACACCGGCTCCCGTAGGGTCTGCAGTAGGCTGTGAGGAGGACTGCAGGGAAGGAGGCTGCACCTGAGGGGCTACTGAGGGGGGAGGGGTAGCGTGGGACACACCTAACGGGGCTGGACTAGGAGGGGGAGGCTGTACTGGGGGAGTAGGAGGGGGAGCTGAAGTCAAGAAGAGAGGGGGAGGGGGAACCGGGAGACCTCGACAGGGGTACCGGACGTAGTAAGGGATGGACTCATCGAAACGGACGTCACGAGAGTCAAAGAACTGGTGACGGGGAGGGTGGTAAAAGGTGAAGTCAGAGGAGTCCTCTGGGAAACCAAGGAAGACAAAGGGAGTGGTGCGAGTCGAGATCTTGTCCGCGGAGGTGTCACGAACAAGTGCCAAGCAACCCAAGACACAAAAATGCGACGCAACACCAAGGGACCCGTTCCAAAGACTGGTCGGTGAAACGTCTGGCTGAGAGACACGAGGCCAGAGGTTCAGTTGGTGAGCGGCGTACCGAACCGCATAGGGCCACAGAAAATGGGGGACACGGGCGTGAGTCAAGGAGGTGCGGGCAATCTCCATGACCAAGCCTATGTGGCGCTCAGCAACCCCATTCTGCTGTGGGGACTCTGGAAGCGTCCAGGATTGACGAATGCCCTACTCGCGACAGAATCCAGCGAGAACGCCGGAGCAAAACTCACCCCCGCGGTCGGAGTGAAGACAGCTGACACGACGACAACAAGTATCCGCAGTGGTAAGCAACCACCGGATCAGCATAGAAGTCACCTGGGACTTCTTCGCCAGGGGGAACACTGTGGTGTAGCGGGAGTAGTCATCAACGACCACTAGAAAGAAATTCTCTGGCGAGCGGCGGGGCCCCAAACGTCCAAGTGGAAAGTCTCGAAGGGCTCAGTGGCCGGACGAAGGGAGGAGTGAGGGGTGGCGCACGTCCGACCCTCAACGTAGGGACCGCAAGGTGGTGCAAGCGAAGGTGGCATCGATGGCAAGACTCGCGGAAGGCCTAAGACAAGACGCTGACTAGACATAGCGCGCAGGCGAGGAATGGACGGGTGCCCCAAGCGGTGGTGCTACAGAACGGTGGGGTGAGCAAGCAACCGGCAGGAGCAAGATACAGCAACTAGACCAGATACGGGAACCTGAAAAGGCACAACTACCTGGTGAGACACGGCAACCTGGTGACATGGGGGAACCTGACGGGGGGCAGTGACAGTGGTCGGGGGTAGTAGCTATTGCTGCTGCGGCTATGGTTGCTGCTGCTACTGCTGCTGGTGCTGGTGCTGATGCTGCTGGTGCCCTCGGGGCCCAGTGTGAAGTGTGTAGAGACCAGAGCTTGGCTCAGCGGTAAAGGTGGCCAGAGGCGCGTACGTGTCCCCGTCGACACAAACCGCAGTCTCGGCAGAAGGCTCAATCCACACACCCACGTGACAACTCACGAGTGGCCTCACACCCACCAAGTTCTTCGAGAACGAGGGGACGTGGAAGCCCGTCAGGAAACCCGAGGGAACTGCTAGGCACGGGAGCGTAGTAGTGTAGCGAGCAGTGACTGGTCTCGAAGTGGGATCAGCCAGTGCTACAGAGACCGGTGCAGGAAGCGGAGTAAGCGTCGTGTGGTCGCGGAAGAAATAGTGCGAAGCCTCGGAGTCCACATTGAAAGACTGCGAAGTGTCCTCTGGAGCAGCTCCTAGACTAGTGTCTACACAAGTACCTACGTTAGCAACAGGCCCCTCAGCAACACTAGCACATAAGCTAACAACACTCGAGTAAACAAAGTCACAAGCACTAGAGTCAACAACTGCATACATAGCATGAGGAGTTCCTAAGAGATAAAGCAACTGAGAAGCCGACATGCCCCACAGAGCGGGGCCGTACGTCTTAACAAGGGGAAGCCAGTCAAGGGTAGGGCTGCCAACGCCGTAGGCCGCACGAAGTGTGTCAGTGAGCTAAGCAAAGCACTGACCCGGTGGGTGGGTGCAGCCACAAGGGAGGCTTCGGCGAGCACCTGTCTGAATGAGATAGGTGCAGGGAGGGTGGACAGCACCACGCGACGGCTGGCGCGGTCCTGACCCCTGCCCGGGAGTCTGCTGCTGCCGCTGCTGCTGTTGTGGCTGCTGCGAGAGGAGTGGCTGCTGCGAGAGGAGTGGCTGCTGCTGCTGCGGATTCAAGTACCAAGCCGCCACTCCAGTACCTGCAGCTGGTGGACCAGTGGGTGCCTGATGAACCCGAGCGTCACCTCCACCAGCTGCAGCAAGGGAGTCACTAGCCACTGCACGAGTGGCTCCTCCTGTTATAGTCACAATAGGCTCCAATGTGCCTAAAACGAAAGATAGAGTGCACAGCCGGATTTCTGCACAGCGGCTCCAAACGTTCATAGCGTTCTGGTCACAACTTCAAATGACCTGATTCAACTTGGATCTGGAGCGTCTGAACGTCGCCTACAATAAGCAATTTAGATCGCACAATTTCACCAAGTATTGACGACACAGTGTCGGTTTGAACGAACGGCACTATGGCAGCCACTATAGTCTTAGAACACAAAATAGGAAGAGATATGAAGAGTTACGAGTTGGGAATGACTCCCAGCTCCTACAAACCCCAAGAGCCGAGGTACAGTGATGTGGAACAGTGCCACACTGTCCCCAACCACGAAGGGTCTCGAAACTACCCTTCACTAGGGCCTACACCAAGTGAAATGTAACACTACACAAAGTAATGTAACTATCTTCAATATCTTGAGGTGTACCCTTTTGGCGAGCTTCGAAATCACTTGAGGCTTGACACCAAGGCTCGAGCTCTTCATCACAAACTCATCCTTGAGTTCTTGATGGGTCTGCTGCACACACCTGCGACACACCGAACGTTCGACACAGGACAAAATAGAAACCGCGCACGACAAAATAGAAATCGCGCGCGCGAGACACAAACGACCGCGTAACACGCGTCTAGCGATAACTCGCTATTGACTCAACACACACACTCGACATCATGACTCAACATTCATACACAATTATAAGCATGAAATATATATTATCCCATGCCCTCATACCATTCCATACACACACACATGCATGCACACGGACAACAAGCCGAGTGCAAACCATAGGGTTGCACCAACAAACTCCCCCTCGGATTGTTGGCCTTAGGATATGTTGCTCTCTCAGTTCAGAGCCATCCCAGCCAGCTTGCAACACTTCCAATGCTGCTGCTCCACCAGCCTCTTGGTCATCATGTCAGCCGGCTGCCCCGTGGTCTTCACGTACCGCAACTCAACTTCACCCGCGGTCACCATGCTCCTTGTCCAATGCCACTTCACCCTCATGTGCTTTGTGAGTCCATGCAACACAGGGTTCTTAGCAAGAGCAATGACACCCTGGCTGTCACAGTAGAGTGGGGTAGGTCCTTGCTGCTCCTCCCCCAATTCAGCCAACAAACGCCGCTGCCACACAATCTCCCGTACGGCACGGAAGAGTGCCATGTACTCGGACTCCACCGAGCTCAAAGCTTGGTCAACCTGCTTCTTGCTCTCCCAAGCAGTTGGGCCTCCACCAACACAGCATATGAAGCCTCCCACACTTGTCATGTCCTCTGGTTCCGATGCATATGACGCATCCGAGTAGGCGGTGAGGAACAAACGCCCGGGCTCAACACCATCCGCGCCCTTTTGGCGCCTTTGTGCCGCCGCCGAGTATTGCAGCCCAACGGTCGGTGTTTGGCCAAGATACTTGGCCACCCTCATTCCAGCTGCTACCTGCTTCTCATTAGGGCATTGCACAACCCTAGCCAGCTGCCCGGTGGCAAACGCGACGTCCGGTCGGGTGTTTACCGCCGCATACATGAGGCTGCCCACCAACGAGTGAAATCGGCGCCTCTCCTCTTCTCCAACGCTCTCCTCCTCTGGCCCCTTCACACACTTGAACCCAGAGGGAAAGGGAGTAGCCACATGACCTTCACTCTGGCCGAAGTTGGCAGCCAACGCCTCCAGGTACTTCCGTTGGTGCACTCGCATGCTCCGCTTCTCCACGTCTCGTTCGATGTGGAGCCCAAGGTAGAAGTTCACGTCGCCAAGGGACTTGCACTTGAACTTGTCATGCAGCTTCAGCATCACCTCCTTCACAAGGTCAGAGGAGGGTGAGAATATGAGAATGTCATCCACATAAACCACCATGAAGCTCCTCTGCTCCCCCTCGCCAAGCATGAACAAGGAGTGATCGGCCATTGAGGGAGTGAAGCCGATCTCCTCCAACACTTCGCGCAGCTTCATGTACCATTGCCTAGGGGCCTGCTTCAGCCCATAGAGGGCCTTCTTAAGCTTCCACACTCTGCCACTACCATCATCAAACCCCTCTGGCTGCGCCATAAAAATCTCCTCCTCAAGGATGCCGTTAAGGAATGCCGTTACAATGTCCATTTGTTTAACTACCCATCCTTTGATGGCGGCTCCCGCGAATAGGGTTCGCAGCGTCGTCGGCTTCACCACAGGGGCAAACAGCTCCTTGAAGTCCACCTTCTCCTTCTGCTGGTACCCCTTGGCTACAAGCCTAGACTTGTAGCGCTCGATCTTGCCGTCGGCATCCGACTTGATTTTGAAGAGCCACTTGGACGTTATCGCCGTACGCCCCTCCGGTAGCTCCACCAATTCAAATGTGTCATTCTCCTCGATGCTCTTCAGCTCACTCTCCATGGCCTTCTTCCACTCCTCAGCATCACTACTCTCCAAAGCCTCCTTGAGAGTTGCTGGTTCTCCCGGCATCTCCACCGGAGAGAAGAACGCGAAGGCACACTCCTCGTAGTCACTCTCCTCGTCGTCTCCGACCATCATTGCCGCTCCGGCCAGGGCTATCTTGCCCTACTTTCCCAGCGCATCATAGGTCAGCCTATTAGGGGGTTGAACTCTCCTCTTCCCCCTTCCTTCCTCCTCAGCTGCAGGGACTTGAAGGCCTTGGCGTTGCTGCGGTGTGGCTCGAATCCGTGGGGCACTTGTAGTGCAGGAAGGGAGTGACGGTGCACGCTCGCTCACTTGCTGCACCTCCTCCTCTTCTTCCTCTGCATTATTGGCCTCCTCTCCCCCATTCACAAGGGAAGATTGCCTTGTGGTAGTGCTGCCGCTGCTCAGCTCCAAAGGCAGCTCCACATGCTCCAAACCGGAACTCTTGACCTCCCCAAACCGCACGCCTATCTTCGCCTCATTCTCCGCCTTCCAATCCTTGTACATGAAGTTCTCCATGAACTTGCAGTCCCTGCTCACCAAGAACTTCTTGGTGAATGGGTCCCAAAGAAGCCATCCCTTGCTGTTTTGAGCCATGCCCAAGTGCACGGCCCACACCGCCTTGGCACCAAGCTTGTTGTGCCGAAGATGCTTAGGCACGAGCGCCATGCACATGCACCCAAACACCCGAAGCATATCCACCTTTGGCTTCCTTCCTAGCCACTCCACATAGGGCACCCATTTGTCTGCTCCTACATGAGTCAAGGCTCTGTTCTTGGCCACACACGCACTCCGCACCGCATCAGGCCAGAAATAGTCGGGTAGCCCGGCTTCAATGAGCAACCCACGTGCCGCCTCCGTGATTGTGCGGTTCGCTCGCTCGGCGATGCCGTTCATTGCAGGGGAGTATGGCATGGTGAGGGAGTGCCGAATACCATTCTTCTTCAGCCACAACCCAAACTCCTTGCTCAGGAACTCTCCCCCTCGATCGGTGCGGATTGACTTGACTAGACGGTCTTGTTGCCGCTCCACCATCGGGAACCAATCCGTCTTCAACGTTTCAGCCACGTCGCTCTTCCTGGCCAGCACGTACACCCAAGTCATACGGGTGTAGACGTCCACAATAGTGAGGAAGTACTCAGCTCCAGCAGCTCCAAGCTTCAGGGGGCCCACCACGTCCATCACCACCTCATCAAGTGGTGCCTTAGCTGTTGCCTCCGAACTAGAGAATGGGAAACGGGTGAACTTGGCTTGCATGCACGTCGGGCAGCCAAGTACCTCATCGGGCTCCCCCTTCACACGTATGCCAGCAACCATCTCATTCTTCACTAGCTGCTGCAAGATGGGCAGGGCCACATGCCCCATGCGCCGATGCAAGGTGAGCCAATAACACTCCCCCGTAGCCGAAGTTGGATTGGAGAATGCCGCGCTCGCAATAGCGCCCCACATACTCTCTCCGTAGTCCTCCTCCGCTGCTGCCTCGGGGTTCTCCTCACCCTTTTGCTGCTCCTTGGCTGCTGCACCTCTCTCCATAGGTTCACCAAGCTTGCTGGTCCCTCCAGGTTTTCTCTTCTTGAGCTCATTCTCCTTAGCGCGACTGTTCGCGCCATCGTCGCTACCGACCGCTCCATCCTTGGTGCTGATGCTTGCTGCCACTTGCCTCTCCTTAGGCATAGGGACCACTGGGATCTGCCACATCTCGTTGTAGACATCCTTGTCCTCATGAAGGTCCCAGAGAATTCGATCGCCAAGCCTTGCGGTGTAGGTCTTGGCTCCCTTCGAGTTCGTGTCCATGCCGGCCTTTGCCAACCGCCGCACGGAAATCAGGTTTGCAGCAAGGCTGGGCACCCAAAGCACGTTCTTGAGGCCCACCATCTTCCCATCAGCACCCTTGAACATGGCCTTCCCCATGCCTTTCACCTCAGCTCGCTGCCCCAAAGCCGATGTGACATGCTTCACCGGTGACGGCTCGAGTTCGGTGAGCAAGTCCGGGCGAGGTGTCATGCTATAGGTAGCGCCACTATCAATCACCCAGTAGTCCAGGGGGTGTAGGGTCACCTTCCCCACAGCTGCTGGCTCCTCAAAGCCTTCATCCTTCTCTGGACCAGCCGGTGCTTGCGTCGACACGAAGTAGAATAGACCCGGGTATCGATCGTCGCTCGGGTCCTTGTCGTTGTCTTCGCTCTTCATGTTTGCAGCTCCGCCACCGCGACCGCCACGGCCTCCACGGCCTCGTCCTCTCCCTCCTCCTGCTCCTCTACCCTCTTGGCCTTGAGCAGGGGTCCAACCATCAGGGAGTTTGTAGCAGTCGCGCCACATGTGTCCGCTCTTGTGGCAATAGTGACACTCGCCGTCGAATCGGCCGCGACCGCGTCCGTAGCTCTTGTTGTCGCTGCCGTAACCGCCACTCCCGCGGCCTCCGCCGAAGTTGCTGCCACCAAACCTTCCTCCCCCTCGTCCTCTGCCTCTTCCTCGACCATATCCACGGCCGATGCTCGCTGCCCCAGCGCCATCCGCACTCGCCAACTCACGGCGGCGGAAATCCTCTTGAAGGATAGCCCGCTTCACGTCTTCGAGCGAGAGGCGGGGCAAGTCGCGATTCAGGTTGATGATGAGCGAGGACCATGATTCGGGGAGTAGGGCCAGCAACTTGGTCTTCTTTTGGAGCTCACTATAGTTCAAATCAGCTCCCTCAAGCCGCGTCAACAAGTCGAAGAATTTCTGCACCCCTTCTTCAACCGCTTCATCCTCTTCAATTCGTAACGTCGCCATTTGCCGTTCCAACACCACAGCTACCGCCGCTGTTGCAGGAGCGTGTACACCCTTGAGAGCAGCCCATGCTTTTGGTCCCTTCTTTGGTTCACGCTGGAAAGGCTTGATGTGACGGATTTGGCTGCTCCCCAACGCTTGCCCAAGTAGGAGGTAGCCTTGTGCGCTCTTCCGCACCCACGGGCTCTTCTCCGGGTCGTTCTCGGGACGCTTCTCCGTTCCTTCCATCACCTCCAGCAGGTCATAGTGGTCAAATATGTTCTCCATTCTGAAGGACCACTCAGCAAAGTTGTCACCATTGAACTTGTCAAGGCCAAATACTCTAGGCTCATCCCTAGATGGGCCAACACTTGGTTGCACGGGCGCCATGGTTGAATCACGGGGTTGGCCTTGAGCTTGGGCTTCTCCTCTGCCACCAGCACCTCTGCCACCCCTTTCCTCAGGTCCAGCCATTGTCGAAACTGCTCCAAGGGGCTCTGATACCACTTGTTATAGTCACAATAGGCTCCAATGTGCCTAAAACGAAAGAGAGAGTGCACAGCCGGATTTCTGCACAGCGGCTTCAAACGTTCATAGCGTTCTGGTCACAACTTCAAATGACCTGATTCAACTTGGATCTGGAGCGTCTAAACGTCGCCTACAATAAGCAATTTAGATCGCACAATTTCACCAAGTATTGATGACACAGTGTTGGTTTGAACGAACGTCACTATGGCAGCCACTATAGTCTTAGAACACAAAATAGGAAGAGATATGAAGAGTTACGAGTTGGGAATGACTCCCAGCTCCTACAAACCCCAAGAGTCGAGGTACAGTGATGTGGAACAGTGCCACACTGTCCCCAACCACGAAGGGTCTCGAAACTACCCTTCACTAGGGCCTACACCAAGTGAAATGTTACACTACACAAAGTAATGTAACTATCTTCAATATCTTGAGGTGTACCCTTTTGGCGAGCTTCGAAATCACTTGAGGCTTGACACCAAGGCTCGGGCTCTTCATCACAAACTCATCCTTGAGTTCTTGATGGGTCTGCTGCACACACCTGCGACACACCGAACGTTCGACACAGGACAAAATAGAAACCGCGCACGACAAAATAGAAACCGCGCGCGAGACACAAACGACCGCGTAACACGCGTCTAGCGATAACTCGCTATTGACTCAACACACACACTCGACATCATGACTCAACATTCATACACAATTATAAGCATGAAATATATATTATCCCATGCCCTCATACCATTCCATACACACACACAAGCATGCACACGGACAACAAGCCGAGTGCAAACCATAGGGTTGCACCAACACCTCCAACCTGTACTCCCGCCACCACCGCTCGCCACGCCACCTCCGCCGCCTCCGCCCGCACCCTGACCGCCCCTCCTGCCACCCCTACCCATAGACCGCGAAGAAGTCGTAACTGCAGCTGCGGTCACGTCAGTAGCGGCAGTGGCGAGGGAGGCAGTAAAGGTGGGCAGCTCAAGGATGGTGGACGCGTGAAACAGTGGAGGGGGCACAACACCAGAGGCGGAGGCTACCGATCGGAGGTTGCTCTCGACGTCCTTGAGGGCAGACTCAAGGACCTCAATAGTGAGCTCGCTAGGGTGCTTCAGAAAAAGTGCGTCGCGAACCGAAGCAAGACGTTGAGGGAGGCTATCGGCGATAAAATAGAATAGTAATCGCCATAAGGGGAGGGAGCAGTGCAAGCTGTGCGTCAGTGCAGGTAGTGCGGTAGCTAGAATCGAGCGAGCACAGGTGAGCGATCAAGTTAGCAGAGCGCTCAAACAAGGAGAGGTCAGGGAACAGGAACGCGAGGAACAGGCAACCAAGAGAAACAGTGGTGGGAGTAGCGTAGCGGGCCTTGATCGTAGTCAGGAACTCACTAGCCGTGCAAACCTGAGTGAAGTGGGCCTCCTCAGGCTCAGGGAGGAGGTTGCTAAGGGCGATGCAGGCCGCAGCGTCACGCGACTTCCACTCTATTATGTCAGCACGCTCGCGGGCATAACGGTCACTGTCTGCACTGCTTAGGTCAGCGCCTAAGGGCGCAGGGTTGTCAAGCTCAGGAAGGTCGCCGGAAGCGTGCGCCCACAGAGACTCATCTGCTTGAACCTGACTCATTTGCGCGCACACAGGAGCCAGACCGAGAACTCGAGCGGCCTACATCACAAAAACCCTATGCCAAGTTTGGACGAATTTTGATTTCGATTGTCTTCGCGTAAAAAAATCCGGAGCCAATTTGGACCGACGGTTGGAGTCATTTGATAGGAGCTTCGAGACACATCTTGCGACACGGTTTGGCTCGGTTCAAGTTCCAATTTGGCACGCGAGCTTTTCCGGATGACATTCGGGCGCAATCCGTTTTGTTGCAAATTCGTGACCAAATTATTCAGAACTAAATTCTGTTTTTGTTCATTTTGGATATTGAGGATTTCAAAATTGCATTTATTATTGCGGTTTACAAGAACCATTATTCAGTATTCTAGCAACAAGCAGTCTTAGCACCAGGTCAAATAGCCTACGCACTGGCGGGCCTTGAAAGCGCCCGGTGGGCAAGGACGACATCTCCAAGGTCGCCGTCGTCGATGAGGAACTTGTTCGGAAAGATGAACGCACCCATAGCCGGATCGTGGGGGATCCTCCGCTCCACGACAGCAAAATGGATCATCTGTTTGACCTTTTCGCACCACTCCTGGTAGTCTGGTCTGTTCTGCTCCGGCTGGCTACTGATTCGCTTGCGACGCTTATCCTGCAGAAGGGGCCATTCGATCTGCAATGTGGTGTAGGGTTGGGTGGATGGTTTATGAGGAGGGTAGGTTACGGGTAAATGAGGCAATTGAAAGCGGTGATGCAGTCGTCACTATTTACGTAACTGCAAAGGCCTAATCGACTAGGGTTTTAGCTGAAGTACAGGCAAGGGGTTAAGGGGATGAGGCATGGGGGTACAAACACATATCTACATCCTTACCGAAAACAGGCCCCATGCCACCATGCGGCTCTTGAACTTGGTGAACACCGCCCCGCCCCTCTTGAAGGAGAGTTTGAACGCATAAGCGAAAAAGGGGTTGCTGAAGGGTGTCCCGGTGGCCTTGTCAAAGTGCCAGTTGAGGGCCCACTGTTCTGCTTTTTGGCAGGGAGGGTATGGGTTGGAAAGGGTTTTGTAGAGAAATCAAATGGGGGGATGAGAGTCAGGGTGAGCCACATCCCACGGTGATATGTAGCTGCCAAGGGGCATATGGTAGGGCATGTTGTGTTTTCGAGTTGCACTACACATACCATCTCTGTACTCGGCTAGGAGTTGATCGTCGTCGAACCAGGTCGTTGGGTGTAGCTCAGTGGGCAGGCTATCCACGAGATTGCTGTAATCGGCAAGGCCCATGCCGGTGTATGCTGCTGGCCTGAGGGTGGAGTTGATAGTTGACCTTGTTGAGGACAGCTGGTGGTTGAAGACTCCCATGGTTGACTTGTCATAATGCAACCACAGTAGCTTCATTGCCTCGAGCCCTTCTGCAGACAAGTGGACAGAGAACGCTTCGAACACTTCCTCCGGTGTAGGGTAGTACTGTATTTTCTCCGGCGGGTTCAGAAACATGAGCTGAGAGCACACTAAGTAGGCTTTGCTCTGCGCAGGGGTGTAAGGTATACAACACGACATGGAAGAGAGAAACCAGCAGTTATGAGGGTGGCCGCGTGACCATGGGATGGTGACTAGCAACACTGTTTGAAATTGCCACGTCACACCCTGCGCCATCAGACACGTCCACCAACAACCCGGCCCACTTGCCACGTCACACCCCCCTACCACAAGCCACGTCACCCCCCACCCACCTGACACGCCTCGCTTCGTCATGCGCAGTGGTCACGTGTACCATTTCTAACCGCCACATCATCCCCAACCCTCACCTTCTGCCACGTCACACCCACCTGCATCCGCCACGTCATCCCCAACCCTCACGTTCCGCCACGTCACACCCTCCTTGTCCGCCACGTCCACCAACCAGCCCCACGTGCCACGTCACACCCTCCTGCATCCGCCACGTCCACCAACAACCAGCCCCACGTGCCACGTCACACCCTCCCACCCCATGCCACGTCACCCCCCACCCACCTGACACGCGTCGCCTCGTCACGCGCCGCTCCCGTGTACCATTCCAAACCGCCACGTCAGCCCCAACCCTCACATTCTGCCACGTCACACCCTTTTGCATCCGCCAACAACCCGCCCTACTTGCCACGTCACACCCCCCACCAAGAGCCACGTCACCCCCCACCCACCTGAGACGCCTCGCTTCGTCATGCGCCGCTCACGGGTACCCTTTTAGGGTGCCACGTCATCCCCAACCCTCACCTTCCGCCACGTCACACCCATCTGCATCTATCACGTCACCCCCCACCCTCACCTTCCGCCACGTCACACCCTTCTGCATCCGCCACGTCCACCAACCAGCCCCAAGTGCCACGTCACACCCTCCTTGTCCGCCACGTCCACCAACCAGCCCCACGTGCCTCGTCACACCCTCCTGCATCCGCCACGTCCACCAACAACCAGCCCCACGTGCCACGTCACACCCTCCCACCCCATGCCACGTCACCCCCCACCCACCTGACACGCGTCGCCTCGTCACGCGCCGCTCCCGTGTACCATTCCAAACCGCCACGTCAGCCCCAACCCTCACATTCTGCCACGTCACACCCCCCAGCATCCGCCAACAACCCGCCCTACTTGCCACGTCACACCCCCCACCAAGAGCCTCGTCACCCCCCACCCACCTGAAACGCCTCGCGCCGTCATGCGGCACTCCCTTGCACCCTTTCACACCGCCACGTCATATCCCAACCCTCACCTTTTGCCACGTCACACCCAACCCGCATCCGCCACGTCCACCAACAACCCGCGCCACCTGCCACGTCACACCCACCCACCCCATGCCACGTCACCCCCCACCCACCTGATATGCGTCGCCTCGTCACGCGCCGCTCCCGTGTTCCCTTCGAAACCGCCATGTCAGCCCCAACCCCGCCCTTGTTGCCACGTCAACCCCAACTCTCCCCATGTGGCCCGCCACATACCGGGAATGGGTTCGTCTCCTGCAACACTAGCACTCGTGCCTTGTCCACGGCGCTCATCGGCGGCGGGGTACCAGCCATAGGCAGGGCTGCCGACTCGCCGGCATAGCTGGCAGGTACTCCACGACGCAGGCCGAGCTGTTCAGACATGGCGTACATCTCAGACCGCAGCGCCTGGAACTCCTCCCGTGTAACAAAATGCTCGTGCTCCGCACTTTCACCTAGGGCACCCATGAGCGGAGGAAAAGGGTGTGAAGAATCCCCCCTCTGGCCAAGGGGATCAACGTCTTCTGCAGCAGTCCCGTGTGCCCTCACACTATCACGCTGGCGGGAAAAGGGGAGCTCAGGGAAGGGATTGGCATAACTGCTTGCCTGATGCCCGCGCGAAGGATCGGCGAGAGGGGAGACCGCCCTGCCCCGGACAGGAGAAGCGTGGAGTTGCCGGAATTGGTACGAGGGTGAGGCGAGTGGGGACTGCGTGACGGGGGCGGGTGGAGGGGATTCGGATTCCTCTCCTCTTGGCGCGCCTGGTGCCGTCGCAGCGACTATGCTCGGGCTGGCCCATGGCGTGTAGTACCTTGGTGCTCTGGAGGAGAGCGGTGTAACACTCGCTCTTCCGGCAGCCTTCGTTAGATGCATTCGTTGCACGCTTACGGGCGGCCCAATGCCAGTAACGCGAGGGGCTGAGATGTAGAGGGAGCCGGAAAAAAAAAATTTAGAGTCGATCGGTTTCAAGGCGGGGCCAGACATGCATGCATATTCAGAAAGGTTTGAATCTAGATCGGGTTCAGGGTTGTACTGGTTTGAGACAAGAGGGTTTACCTTGCTTGGCAGATTCGTCGACCTTCTCCTTCCCTGCATGGGAGAAACAATGTGAAAAAAGGGTGTTTTTTGGCACGGTTTAGCAGATGGTTCAATACGTCACGCCAGTTTTATTGGATACAATGCTCACCTTTCTGCTGTCCCTTCGGTTTTGGGGCAGCCTGCGCCTTCTCGTTGCCACCTTTCCGCGGGGTGCTTTGGCGGACGCTGCGACGTTTACCGGCAGGTTCTTTCTTGCTGGTACCCACTGGAACCCCTTTGGCGCGGCCACCCTTTACTCCTCCATCCCCTTTTGCTCCCTGGCTCCCTTGCTTTTTACCAACCCCTTCACTTTCGACCTTCACCTTACGCGCCTTCGGTTTGCCCGATGCTTCGCCGCGCGCAGCGTCAACTGCCCCGCGTTTTCGGGAAGGGCGAGTCCGGCCCCCCTCCTTCCCTGTACCACTCACCCGTCTGCCACGCCCGCCCCGTCCCTTCACTGGCGCCACATCCTCCTCCTCCTCCTCCTCCTCCTCCTCCTCCTCCTCCTCCTCCTCCTCCTCCTCCTCCTCCGCTGCCTCCTCCTCCTCCTCATCCTCCTCCTCCTCCTCCTCCTCCTCCTCCTCCTCCTCCTCCTCCTCCTCCTCCTCCTCCTCCTCCTCCTCCTCCACATCCTCCTCCTCGTCGTCAACCTGCTCCTCCTCCTCCTCCTCCTCCTCCTCCTCCTCCTCCTCCTCCTCCTCCTCCTCCTCCGCCTCCTCCTCCTCCTCCTCCTCCTCCTCCTCCTCCTCCTCCTCCTCCTCCTCCTCCTCCTCCTCCTCTTCGTCCTCCTCGCCATCATTCTCATATTTTTCATCCTCCCCAACATCCGCGTCATCCTCCTCCGCTTCCTCTTCATCCTCCTCTCCCTCCGCATCCTCCTCCTCATCCTCCTCCTCCTCCGCATCACCGGGGTCTTCATTGCCCCGTTTCGGCTTTGTTCCCGTCGCTGCTTTCTTGCCTCTCCTTCCGCCGGATGCTTTTCTTGCTGCGGGTCGGCCCTTCTGGCGCAATGCTTGACCGCCCGCCTTGCCACTAGCTTCCTTGGCGCCTCGCGGTGTCCCAACTGCCGCGCCTCCGGCGTCGTCAGCACTACCTGTCGTCTGCCGCCTCTTCGCCCGCGTAATGAGGTCCCCGGGCACGGCGGTGTCATAATCGTCCTCCCCATCGCTCTTCCTCTGCCTACGCCTCCCCCGTCCACCAGAAGGTGGAGAGCCACCGACCAGCCCCACTGACTCGTGCTCCCCCACCTTGTCCTTATCCAGCACGGCTGCAGAAACTTCGACCACGGCCGGCTGGAGCAGCGTCAGATGGTGTTGCGTTGCCGCCGCCTCGGACTCCTTAGTTGCGGCATGCTCGGCGCGGGGATCGCCTCCCTGATTTCCCTCCGTCGCCGATCCCTCCATCTCCGCCGACGGGAGTGCAAGACTCGCGCTCCCTCGCCCCGGATCTTCGTTGCCGCCAGTAGTGCCGTCTTTACTCGGACCGGGCTCGGTTCCAGCAGAGGCAACATCCGCATCTTTGTTCACTGTAGAAACACGCTTGCGTGGCGTTGGTTTAGGGCCCTTGTCTTCCGCTTTCTTGCCGGCCTCCTGTTGACCGCGCGCGACCTTTTTTGCCGCCGCTTTCTTCTTCCCAATGCCACGAGCGACGGACGCATTAGTTTTTTTAGCGCCGCCACCACACTCCCTATCGATTGGTTTAGACGTCCTCCTTGTCGCGCGGCGGCCGGCGTGTTCCTCCTCCATTGCTTGGTTACGTGTTGCACATGTCATGGTAATTGTAGGAGGAGCAAAGTTGCAAATCGCGCGGAAGGGTTGAGCCGGTTTCGAAAGGGTTCTGCAACTGAATCCCACGATGGGATTATCGATGGTCTATCACTGTAAGGGGTTTCGAAAACCGCCGCTTCAACTAAATCTGTCATAGTAGCCACTATGCTTCGCGCTAAAGTGTGTCAAGGCAACGAGCAGCGTCAAAGTGTTGGTCCAGGGAGTGACGGAAGCAGGTGGGTGGGACACGAGGGTGGTTGGGGTGGGTTGCGAGACTAGAGAGAGTAATGTAACCCTATCAGGCTATATTGGACGGTGTACGTGTAGCCACCCTAGCATAAACCCACCTACCGCTCGATCTCAGCCGCTCAATGGCTGAAGTACCTCTTGGCTGATGACTGTGTTGCGGGGGGAATCGTTTGAGATGCGTCGGCCAATCACGGTTGCCAACGCATAAATCACTAAATTTTATTCAAACATACAACAATGCATTTCATCAAACTCTAAGTTGCAAATGGTTTACCACGGGGTTGGGGTAAGTTAATCGGTGATTCTTACGTCACACACACAACGACCGTCCAGAATTATTACTTGTGACAGATGTACTGTGCACTTTTAGGCTTTGCCACAATGGTTTAGGGCCAGCGGACGACATTCTAACACGATTATCAATAGTAACAAACGTGAATCCGTTGTGGTATGGTGTTGGATTGGCATCCATTCTTGCACAGACATTAAACAAGGTGCTTAGAAGGAGTTGTATGAAGCACAGGCCCAACGCACAAGCGTAGATGCGTTATCGACAGCCATGGTAAGACTGTGCGACGATGCAGCGTTCAGGCCTGCGGGTTGCGCGACATGGTGAATCCGTTGTGGTATGGTGTTGCATTGGCATCCATTCTTGCACAGACTTTAAACAAGGTGCTTAGAAGGAGTTGTATGAAGCACAGGCCCAACGCACAAGCGTAGATGCGTTATCAGCAGCCATGGTTAGACTGTGCGACGATGCACCGTTCAGGCCTGCGAGTTGCGCGACATGGTGAATCCGTTGTGGTATGGTGTTGCATTGGCATCCATTCTTGCACAGACATTAAACAAGGTGCTAAGAAGGAGTTGTATGAAGCACAGGCCCAACGCACAAGCGTAGATGCGTTATCGACAGCCATGGTTAGACTGTGCGACGATGCACCTTTCAGGCCTGCGGGTTGCGCGACATGGTGAATCCGTTGTGGTATGGTGTTGCATTGGCATCCATTCTTGCACAGACATTAAACAAGGTGCTTAGAAGGAGTTGTATGAAGCACAGGCCCAACGCACAAGCGTAGATGCGTTATCGACAACCATGGTTAGATTGTGCGACGATGCAGCGTTCAGGCCTGCGGGTTGCGCGACATGGTGAATCCGTTGTGGTATGGTGTTGCATTGGCATCCATTCTTGCACAGACATTAAACAAGGTGCTTAGAAGGAGTTGTATGAAGCACAGGCCCAACGCACAGGCGTAGATGCGTTATCGACAGCCATGGTTAGACTGTGCGACGATGCAGCGTTCAGGCCTGCGGGTTGCGCGACATGGTGAATCCGTTGTGGTATGGTGTTGCATTGGCATCCATTCTTGCACAGACTTTAAACAAGGTGCTTAGAAGGAGTTGTATGAAGCACAGGCCCAACGCACAAGCGTAGATGCGTTATCGACAGCCATGGTTAGACTGTGCGACGATGCAGCGTTCAGTCCTGCGGGTTGCGCGACATGGTGAATCCGTTGTGGTATGGTGTTGCATTGTCATCCAACATTGCATGGACATTGAAACCGTTGTGTTATTGTACGACATTGTCATCCATTCTTGCATATTCATTCAGCACGGTGTGTAGAGGTACACTACACCTCGAGAGAAGACACGTTATAGGTATTCGCTCCACGCAATAAACATACGTTAGGGCATGGAGTTATTGGGTACTTCCCGTATCATTATCAAGTAAGGGTTGTTCAACATCAGTCCTAAGGATATGAATGTTTACTAGTTATGAATGACTTGAGTGTCTTGTTAAGTTGTAATTGTACATTTGCATTTCCATGTTTGTTTGAAGCCTCTTGAGCTCACCTACGTGATTCTGATTTCCCCCCTATATCGATTCGCGACACAATCACAGATCCAAACGGATCTCTTCCCGCTCTTCCTCATCCCCCTCGACTCTCACGCACGGTTCCTAAACACAAGTTCTTGATTCAATAGGCACGTCCTTCTCACCGTGCTCGCGACGCACACACACGACCGTGAGACTTAAG
Source organism: Closterium sp. NIES-65 (assembly GCA_948144175.1). Lineage (NCBI taxonomy): Eukaryota > Viridiplantae > Streptophyta > Zygnematophyceae > Desmidiales > Closteriaceae > Closterium > Closterium sp. NIES-65. The sequence continues at coordinate 3,125,144 of CANXME010002078.1, read as the reverse complement.
ATCCTCCGCATTCTCCTCTGCTCACGTCGTGGTCACTCTAAACGGGGGCGACACGCCTTGTAGGGAAGACGGCACTTGAGGTGGGCGGTCTGTATCGTGCCTGGTAATGACCACGCGGCTCGACATCGTTAGCCAGTCATAAACATTAGTGCCAATGTCAAGTGCCAGTCGTGCAGTGATACAATCCGCCCACCACAGTGCGCGCATTGGCGATGATCGTGTAGCTGTCACAGGCTTCAAAATGCGCAGTACTTAATGCGTTCACAAGCTTCATCCCGGCTAGTAGCTTCATAGGCGATTTCTCGACTCTACAACGGATCCTTAACACATGGGCTCTTTACCAGGCGTCGTCTGCGAGTTCTGCAGCAGATGGTTCCCCAACGCCCAAGTTTATGGCGGTCATAAGTCACGGCGGACCCCTTGCCAAGGACTATCCGCCATGGCAAGGCCGACGCGATCTGCACCGACCGCCGGTCTTCACGCTCCGCTATTCGTCCACGACATTCTGTCGGACGCTCCAGCCGCTCCCGGTTCACCTACAGCGTCTAACACATCCAACGCCGTCAGTGTGAGCGGTCCTCCACGCGTGCCTGAAGCTCACGTTGACGAAACTCCCAACGACGTGAACGAGGGGCCTCCTGAAGATGAACATCAACCACAACCAGGAGCTCCTGCGGCTGACACGAGTGACCATCCTGAGAGCCGGCCCGAAGGGAGTCATGCCGCGCCGCCAACAATCATATCCGGACAGAGCAATGCCACGCCCCTCAATCCGCTCGCGTTGAAGCTGCTGCATTTCGTTCGGCGCGTGAATGGCAGAATGGGAATGGCCGAGGTTGACATCAACGACCTGCTTCAGCTAGTCGTAGAGTCCGGCCTTGCGCCTCTTGTGATCTCGGAGCTCCGGAACTGTAAGGATCTGGAGCGGTTCGAGATGGAGCGTTTGGCAGGGCTCAATCGCGGATGGTCGGTGGCGACCTTCGAGATTGACGGTCATCCACCACAGCGCTTGCTCTTTCAGAATTCAGCCCAGGTAAGCCGACTCGCATTCAAGGCCGTGAAATGATGATGAGGCACACAGGGTTTGCATGTACGTAGTTATCCTTGTATTAACCGTACACCCACCTTCACCGCCACTAACCATGCCTCTCCTCTCACCTGCCTTCCCCACCGTACACCAGGCATTCGCTGAAATGTTTGGACATCCCAACAACGCGCCCGGCTTCAAGCTCAAGGCACGTGTTGATGAGGACCCTGACGCAGGCAGCCGTCGCTATACCACGCCTGAAACAGGTTCGTGGTGGAACGATGCTCAGGTAAGGAAAGACCACGTTGCCACCCCAAACCCAATCCTTCCTCATGCCTCCATCGCTGCACTGATCTGTCAAGAGCATCTTGAGCCCTAAACCGTGTGTCCGTTGCCGCTTTGTCGTGCACTGCAGGAACACTTCGGTTGGTCCGAAGTTGTGGGGGGGATCATTTTATATTCGGATGTGACGCACATGAGCATCAACGGGCGGAAGAAGGCGTGGCCGCTCATGATGACGCTGGCCAACATCTCCCAGGCCAAGCGATGGGGGAAAGCCGGGCACACACTACTTGCCCTCCTTCCTATCCCCCTGTCTGCAATGTCTGCCGTGGAGAAGGTGATGCTCTTCCAGCGTTGCGTCATCACCGTGCTGCAGCCGCTTCTTGATGGCATCGCCAGGTCCGTACTCGGTTTGCATCTTGCTAAGACATCATCTCACCACCTGCATGGTATGCAAACCCTCTCTGTATGTAGCATGGCCCTTTGCCCCTCGTCGTTCCTCCCTAAAAGGCGTAACCCAAATTCCTGTTGCCCCTCTACCTGTTCCTTGCAGCGGGTTCCGTCTCAGGGACCCTTTCGGTGATTGGCAAACCGTGCGGCCCCTGCTGTACGCCTGGGTGTGCGACTACCCCGAGATCGGCAAGATCAGTTGCACACTCTCGCATGGATCGCGGATGCCGTGCAGCATCTGCTATGCTGCAAAGGTGAGGTCACATGCCATCTGCACGCATTCAAATACATTCTCGTTTGTGGGTCGCCTGATAGAACCCACATAGCTACCACCCTTACCTTTTCTATCCCATCCCTCACCCCCGTGCTACAACAGGAGCATCTGAGTGCTGTCAAGGCACGGAACACGCCGCGCACGCCTGAACAGCAATAATGGATCGATAACGAGGCGGCTGGGACAACAACTAGCCAGGCTGACCCGTGCAAGGCCTACTCTACCTACCCTGTTGAGGTGAGTGACCTGTTTCCCCAGCCCATGAGTAGTCTATGCTCTCGCCCGCCCCGTCATGAATTGCCAGATGTGCTCTGCCCCATTGAACTCACCCCACTTGTGGTTTAGGTTAGCTATCCACTCTCACGTACATCTCTCCTCCATTCCCCACCACATCCCCATTTCCAGTGCGTGCTCTAGAAGTGGGATGTCCCAGGGACCGCGTGGGGTAATCCCTACCTCGTGGTGATGCCTGACATCATGCACCAGGCGGACCTGGGCATCATGAGCCACATTGTGGCTGTCGTGCGCAAGATGAAGAAGCGGCGTGTGAAGCAGATGGACAGGTCAGTGTTTTGGGGATTGGATTCGTTGCTCTTCGTCACATTTACTCAAACCATAAGTTTTGTCCTATTACTGACATGTTTCTGCCCTTTTGCCACCGCTGAACTGATATGTATGGGCAGGCGCCTGTCTCTCATTCGCGACCGCACGCGCCTGAATCACATGCGCCTGCCGGAGAGCGCCTACTTCGAGACCGGAGCATGTGTGGCGGCCTATGAGCACAGGGCCGTCATGCAGGTATGAACCCTCCATTCCCTGTTGCTTGTCCTGGCCTAAACCCTCAAGCAGTCTGCTCATGCTGCCATTGTTTGTCCCAACTCCTCACACCATCTGTGCTCACCCTCCCCTTTGCTGCTATCCACATTCTTTGCAGGTCATGGTGTTTGTTTTTGCAGGCCTGCTTCGCCAGCCCCAGATGGATGCCTTTCGTGCCTATCTTGGCTGGTACATCCTGTGCTCCCAGCCTCAGGGGCACACTGAGCGGTCCCTCTCGGTAATAATACCACGCATGTAAACCCCGTGCATGGGATGAATGCCTGGCTACTGTAAATGTGCTCTTGTAGTAGGCAATCTTGTGAGGATGTTTGGTGCTAAACTTTGATAGGAAAGGATCAGGAATAGGAAAACCATATGAATAAGTAGACTCTGTGATTGCATGTGTTGTCATCTCCCACTCCCATCAAGCTCGTTGAGCAGTTGCAGGCTGCGTTTCCAAAGCAGCCATCCTCTTGGTGCCTTGTGAAAACACATCTCATGTCGCACTACGTTGACTCCATACGTCGCGCGGGTCATGTGACTGAATTCAGCACCAACATGTTCGAGCACTTGCACGGACCGTTGGTAAAGAGGATCTACAGTCGGTCCAACAAGCGCAATGTAGATGGGCAGATCATGAAGTTCCATGCTAGGCGCATTCCGGATGTGGTGCCGGTGGATGATCCTGCTGGCCGGGACACCGCCATGCGGCAAGTAAATCTGTTTAGTGCTTGAATTGCATGGATATGAATGCAGAATGTAATAATATCAATAGCATATGTTGGCAGGCGATTGAGACCGACACACGGACGCTCATCAAGGAGTCATACTTCCTCCCTGTGGAGTTACCACAAGAACCCACCTCCACCAACTGGTTTGCAAGGAAGTGGGCCAAGCAACACCCTCGTGCCCAAGCTACCCTCAAGGATGCGCTTATGCGTTATGCAGGATGCGTCACCAAGATTCGAGTAAGCAGTTGCAAGTTTATGCAATCAACCATCATTTGGCTGGCTCGTATCATACATGACTAACATCAACTGTTATGCAGGCCCATGCATCGCTGGCAATCCCTGCAGCAGACGACGCCAGCTTCTCAAGAGCTTCTCACTTCGTTCGAGCGACCCCTGACTATTTTGAGAGGCCATGGTACTCTGATGTTGCAGTGGAGGGTGTAAGGTATGGTCGGAGAGAGGAGTGGTATGCAAGGTTGCTTCTGTTGTTCCATACAAAAATACGTGGAGAGAGGGAGGAGCTGGCTTACGTTAGATATTGGAATGCAAGCGGAGAGGATACAGCAACAGGATGCCTTCGCCTCAAGTGGACGACAGGAATGTACGCGTACTCCGTGATTCCGATTGAAGCGCTGCTCCGCCACGTCCATGTGGTGAAGGCATTCCACCTGGACAGTACCTATCTCCTTAATAAGTATCAAATGTGATGCATTTATCTTGTAATAAAATGGCCAGCATATTTTCAAGCAGACACATTTTAGGGAAGTCAAAGCTCAAAAAACCAATTACAAAATCATAACAAATTTGGCACGCTTCAAATAAACGGCAATGTACCGGAGTCGCGGATTCGATCTAGACTTCGACAAACAAACGCGGTCCGATTTCATTCCGTGATTAGTCGCGATTTGGCTTCGGAACTTCGCCAACCAAAACACCTGAACTGTACCCCCCTTCGAACCCCCTTCAAAAACCAAGGTTTTTTGTGATGTACCCTCGGCGTCAAAGTGCAGGACCCTAAGGGTTGCCATAGTGGAAGCAAAGAGGTGGGAAGTGTCAAAGTATATATATGCTATATATGTTTAGGCTGTAGTGGGGTAGCCAATATGGGGTACAGCCCCTTTTAGGGTTTCATACTTGTACCCAACCCTTTCATAGTTCATTCATTCCTGCTGCTAGATTTTGACATGGTTTCAGAGCACTAGGTCCGTAGGACCAATTTTTTTTCGGGCCCACCTACCATTGCGGTTATCGCGCTACCCCACGTGTTGTCCTGACCTGCCTTGTGACGTGTTGCGCTGCGCGCGGCGTCCTGCAGCCCTCGCGCTGCCTCCTGCTGCCCTAGGCCAGCGCGCCGCCCCTGCAGGCCCGTACGGCCCGCGCGCCGTCCTTGCAGGCTCGTAAGGCCCACACGCCGCCCCTACAGGCCTGTCAGGCCCACGAGCCGCCCCTGCAGGCCCGTCAGGCCAGAACGCGGCCCCGCCCTGCCTCTGACGTGGCCGCGCCCAGCCTCTGACGTGGCCGCGCCCTGCCTTCGACGCGGCCGCGCCCTGCCTTCGACGCGGCCGCGCCCTGCAGCCGTCGCGGCCGCGCCCAGCCTCTGACGCGGCCGCGCCCTGCCTTCAAAGCGGTCGCGCCCTGCCTTCGACGCGGCCGCACCCTGCCTTCGACGCGGCCGCGCCCTGCAGCCGTCGCAGCCGCGCCCAGCCTCTGACGCGGCCGCGCCCTGCCTTCGACGCGGCCGCACCCTACGTGCTGCAGCCCCGCGCGTCGCGCTGCAGCCTCACGCGTCGCGCTGCAGCCCCGCGCGTCGCGTCAGCTGCCCGCACGTCGCACTGCAGCCCCGCGCGCCGCGGGTGCCGTCCTCGCGCAGCCCGCCGCGGCGCAGCTCGCGTTGCGCGCTGCAGGCCCGCGCGCCGCGGCTGCCCCTGTACCAGCTACGCCGCCCCTGGTGCAGCCGCCCCTGGACCCTCGGGCAGCCGCCCCTGGACCCAGAGCAGCCGCCCTTGGACCCAGAGCAGCTGCCCCTGGCCCCTGAAGCAGCCGCCCTTGGTGCAGCCGCCCCCGGACCTTCGAGCAGCTGCCCTTGGACCCAGAGCAGCCGCCCCTAGCCCTTGCAGCAGCCGCCCCTGGTGCAGCCGCCCCTGGACCCTCGAGCAGCCGCCCCTGGACCCACGACGCCGCCCCTGGACCCCGTGCAGCCGCCCGCCGAGCGCTGGCCCTGCTCACCCGGCGAGCGCCTGCTCTTCCCGCCACTGGTGAGCACCTGCCTTGTTAGCGCGCTACCGCGCCATCTGCCAGCCTGCCTGCCTGCCTGCCTGCCTGCCTGCCTGCCTGCCGCGCCTGCCCTGCCCGTGCTGCTACTCTTGTTACTACTGCTAGGCTACTGCTACTGCTACTGCTGCTACTGGCGGTGGCCAGATGCAGCTCCAGCGACGTCCGCGCGAGTCTCTCACGCCCTAGCAGCTTTGTGAGTGGTACGCTAGTTGGGGTTGTGGTGGTAGCCGTCGTAGCTGTCGCCCTGGAGCTGGTCAGTTGGGAGCGTCTGGCGGTGGCCAGCTGTAGGTGTAGCGGCGTCCACGCGAGACACTTACGTCCCAGCAGCTTCACGAGTGGTACGCTCAGAGTAGAGGGTCTTTGAGTACCGTTCACTGCCCGTACGTCATTCGCACAGGTGATTGGACGGGTCAGGCTTGCGGGACGCTTAGTCACACCCAGTCTCGCTGCTTCGCCCGTCTGAGCGACGCCTGGCGTACAGAGTTTGGCGATGACATCACAAAAAACCTGGGTTTTTGAAGGGGGTTCGAAGGGGTGTACATTTCAGGTGTTTTGGTTGGCGAAGCTCCGAAACGAAATCGCGACCAATCACGGACCGAAATCGGACCGCGTTTGTTTGTTGGAGTTGAAAATCAATTTCGGGATGTAGTACATTGTCGGTTTTTTGTGGGTTGCCAAAATAGTTGTCATTTTGGAACAAATCTAGTTAGCTATGACTTCAATTAAGCTTGACAGTGCATAAATAAGCTGGCCATTTTATTACAAAATAAATGCATTACATATGATACTTATTTAGGAGATAGGTACTGTCCAGATGGAACGCCTTCACCACATGGACGTGGCGAAGTAGCGCTTCAAGCGGAATCACGGAGTACGCATACACTCCAGTCATCCACTTGAGGCGAGTGCATCCAGTTGCAGCATCCTCCCCGCACGCATTCCAATATCTAATGTAAGCCAGCTCCTCCCTCTCTCCACGGATTTTTGTGTGGAACAGCAACAGCAACCTTGCATACCACTCCTCTCTCCGACCATACCTTACACCCTCTACTGCAACATCCGAGTACCACGGCCGCTCAAAATAGTCAGGCGTCGCCCGAACGAAGTGAGAAACCCTTGAGAAGCTGGCATCATCTGCCGCTGGGATGGCCAACGATGCATGGGCCTGCATAACAATGGCAGTTTGTATGCACTTGGAATAGGGGCAAGAAAAAAATGATTGTATGATCCACGAAGTACTTACTCAGATCTTGGGGACGCATCCAGCATAACGTACTAGCGCATCCTTGAGGGCAGCTTGTGCAACTGGTTGTTGCTTGGCCCACTTCCTTGAAAACCAGTTGGTGGAGGTGGGTTCTTCTGGTAACTCCACAGGGAGAAAGTAGGACTCTTTGATAAGAGTCCGTGTGCCTATCTCAATGGCCTGCCAACAAACAGTAGCAAGTTTATTACATTATGCATGCATAGCATTGCAATTCAATCACTAGACAGGTTTACCTGCCGCATGGCAGTGTCCCAGCCAGCGGGATCGTCCACCGGCACAACGTCCGGAATGCGCCTAGCATGGAACTTCATAATCTGACCATCTACATTGTGCTTGTTGGACCGCCGGTAGATCCTCTTTACCAACGGTCCGTGCAAGTGCTCGAACATGTTGGTGCTGAATTCCGTGACATGACCCGCCCGGCGAATGGAGTCAATGTAGTGCAACATGAGATGGGTTTTCACAAGGCACCAGGAGGATGGCTACTTTGGAAAAGCAGCCTGCAACTGCTCAACCAGCCTGATGGGAGTGGGAGTTGACAGCATATGCAAGGACATCAGAGTCTACTACAGCATACTGCAGCCTACTTTATTTGATATACTATCATGGTTTATCAGCAACATCCTGTGAAGATAGGTTACTGCAACAGCTTAGGTGCCGTGGCTAGGCATTCATGCAATGCCCAGGGTTGTACATGCATGTTAATAGTACCGGGAGGTCTTCTTCTTGAGATCCCGCACGGACCGCTCGGTGTGCCCCATTGGCTGGCAACACAAGAGGTACCAGCCAAGATAGGCACGAACAGCATCCATCTGGGGCTGGCGAAGCAGGCCAGCAAAGACAAACACCATGACCTGCAAATTTCAGGGTTTATCACAGCAGGGGGGCATGAGTAGTTGGGACATGCGTGAGAAGATGAGCAAACGGGTTTCGAGGCGGAATTAATGAAAGCATGAGAGAGGGTACTGAGATGCAGCAGGGGGTGTGTTGTAGTCTGGAATCGGCATGCCACTTCTGCATGGTGCATGCTATCGCACAAGATGATCACATGCACCATGGCTTGCACACCTGCATGACGGCCCTGTGCTCATAGGCCGCGACACATGCTCCAATCTCGAAGTAGGTGCTCTCTGGCAGGCGCAGGTGGTTCAGGCGCGTGCGGTCGCGAATGAGCGACAGGCGCCTGCGCATACACAACTGTTCAAGGGCAGGAACAAATACAGAAACATGTAAGTAGGAGGAGGAGAGTGCGGATTGGAGTATTGTTGACAACGAGCAACAAATCTAATCCCCCAGGGCACTAACCTGTCCATCTGCTTCACGCGCCGCTTCTTCATCTTGCGCAGGACAGCCACAATGTGGCTCATCATGCCCAGGTCCGCCTGGTGCATGATGTCAGGCATGATAACGAGGTAGGGATTGCCCCACACGGTCCCTGGGACATCCCACTTCCAAAGCACACACTGGAAAAGGGGATGTGGTGGGGAATGGTAGAGAAAGGTATTTGAGAGACTCGGCACACATGTGGGACAGTGCAATGGGGTATAGCACATCTCCCCAAGGTTTGAGCAGCAAGGAGTGCGTAGACTACACAGTCGCCCGGGGAACAGGTCGCTCACCTCAACCGGGTAGGTCGAGTAGGTCTTGCATGGGTCGTCCTGGCTTGATGTCAACCCTGCCGCCTCATTCACGATCCATTGCTGCTGTTCAGGCGTGCGCGGCTTGTTCCGTGCCTTTACAGCAACCAGATGCTCCTAGTGTAGCACAGGGGGTGGGATGGGATGAACATGTAAGGGAGGTGAGATTATGAGGTCTGTCATGTGACATTCGGATGGCGATGGTTCTGAAGGCACGCAGATACCAAAGTGTTCCTACAAGGCACGACAAAGAGGGAAAAAGCACACGGTCAAACACCAACAAGCTAACTTGTTGCCAGGTGGACTAAGCATGCTTCAAAGAACTCCCCAGAAACATGACACACTGAAGATGCTCCCTACACAACAGCGCATCAACGGAGGCATGCGCACTCTTCTGGTTTTGGGAGGCAACGGTGTATTTCCATACCTGAGCATCGTTCCACCACGTTCCAGTTTCCGGCGTGGTATAGCGACGCTCGCCTGTGTCCGGGTCCTCATCGACACGAGCCTTGAGCTTGAAGCCGGGCGCGTTGTTGGTGTGCCCAAACAGTTTGGCAAACGCCTGGCGTGCAGTGGCAAGAGCAGGAGAGAACCAAACCCTGGTTAGTGGCGTTGAAGGTGGGTCAGATCTCACACAAGCCTAACACAGGCAACGTTCAACAAGCACCAAATGGATGTGGAATCTGCATTTCACAGCCACAGATCCAGATTCAACTTACCTGCGCAGAGTTCTGGAAGAGAAGGCGCTGTGGCGGATGACCGTCAATCTCGAAGGTCGCCACTGACCATCCGCGATTGAGCCCAACCAAGCGCTCCATCTCGAACCGCTCCAGATCCTTGCTGTTTCGGATCTCTGAGATCACAAGAGGCGCAAGGCCGGGCTCCACCACGAGCTGAAGCAGGCCATTGATGTCGATCTCCGCCATTCCCATTCCGCCGTTAACGCGCCGCACGAAATGCAGCAGCTTCAACGCAAGCGGATTGAGGGGCATGGCATTGCTCTGCCCAGAGATGCATGTCGGCGGTGCGGCGTGAGTCTCTTCAGGGCGGCTCTCCGGATGCTCACTCGTGTAAGAGGCATGTGTTCTGGGAGGCGGTTGATGCTCACTTTCAGGAGCCCCCACGTTCACAGATGAGGGTGTTGCGTCCCCGTCAGCTTCGGGCACGCGAGGAGGACCATTCACACCGTCGGTGTTGGACGTGTTAGACGCAGTAGGGGAAGCGGATGCAGTGGGAGCGTCTCACAGAATGTCATGGACGAACAGCAGAGCGTGTAGACCGGCGGACGGTGCAGACGAGGAGGGCCTTGCCACAGCGGAAAGCCCTTGACAAGGGGTCCGCCGTGACTTATGGCCGCCGTAAACCTGGGCGTTGGGGAACCATCTGTTGCAGAACTCGCATACTACGCCTGGCAAAGAGCCCATGTATTCTAGATCCGTCTAAGAGTGGTGGAATGTAGTGTGAGGAGACTAGCCAGTTTGAAGCTTGTAAACGCTTTTACTTCACGATCAATGAAGGCTCAGACTCCAGCACGGTCATCGCTACAGCGCGAAGTGTCCACGGCGGCTTGGATCTCTGCACGCCTGGCACTTGATCGTGGCGCATTAGTGAGAGACTGGCTAACAATGGTCGCGCAGCGCGGCCGTGACAAGCCTAGATACAGACCGCCGACAGCACGGCATAGGCCTTCCCTACAAGGCGTGTCGCCCCCTGTTAGAGTGATTACGACGTGAGCAGGGCCTTATGCAGTGGTGTACGGCTAGCTTGGTCGCGGGCGTGCGTGACGAGCACGGTGAGGAGTACGTGCCTCCATATTCAAAACTTCGGTTTTTGAATCGTGTGTGAGAGTCGAGGTGGGTGAGGAAGAGAGGGAAGAGATCTGTTTGGTGTTGTGATTCTTTCGAGAGTCTCTATAGGGGGGAGATCGCGATCACGTAGGTGTGCCCAAAGTGGTGCGCACTCCCATAGCCTTAATCCAAACCAGGTAATACCATTGTACAGTTACATATAACAAATAACTTAATGTCACTCATAACGATTATACGACCATACTTTACGGCATGCTCAATACCTTCCGGCATATTGACAACGGCAGTGCTTAGAAACAACACCGTTAGTGTGGTCTGCTACCATTTGGAAAGCAACACCATTCCACAACCGTTTCACCATGTCGCGTAAGCCACGGGCCTGAACGCTGCAACGTCGCCGCGTCGGAACAGCGATGTCGAGAACGCATCTACGCTTGTGCATTGGGCCTGTGCTTCATACCACTCCTTTTGGGCGCCTTGTTGAATGTCTGTGCAAGAATGGATGACAATCCAACGCCAAACCACAACGGATTCACCATGTCGCGCAACACACAGGCCGGAACGTGGCATCGTCGCACTGTCTAAACACTGTTGTCGGGAACGCATCTACGCTTGTGCGTTGGGCCTTTGCTTCATACCACTCTCTCTAAGCACCTTGTTGAATGTCCGTGCAAGAATGGATGACAATCCAACGCCAAACCACAACGGATTCACCATGTCGCGCAACACACAGGCCGGAACGTGGCATCGTCGCACTGTCTAAACACTGCTGTCGGGAACGCATCTACGCTTGTGCGTTGGGCCTTTCCTTCATACCACTCTCTCTAAGCACCTTGTTGAATGTCCGTGCAAGAATGGATGACAATCCAACGCCAAACCACAACGGATTCACCATGTCGCGCAACACACAGGCCGGAACGGGGCATCGTCGCACTGTCTAAACACTGCTGTCGGGAACGCATCTACGCTTGTGCGTTGGGCCTGTGCTTCATACCACTCTCTCTAACCACCTTGTTGAATGTCCGTGCAAGAATGGATGACAATCCAACGCCAAACCACAACGGATTCACCATGTCGCGCAACACACAGGCCGGAACGGGGCATCGTCGCACTGTCTAAACACTGCTGTCGGGAACGCATCTACGCTTGTGCGTTGGGCGTGTGCTTCATACCACTCTCTCTAAGTACCTTGTTGAATGTCCGTGCAAGAATGGATGACAATCCAACGCCAAACCACAACGGATTCACCATGTCGCGCAACACACAGGCCGGAACGTGGCATCATCGCACTGTCTAAACACTGCTGTCGAGAACGCATCTACGCTTGTGCGGTGGGCCTGTGCTTCAAACCACTCTCTCTAAGCACCTTGTTGAATGTCCGTGCAAGAATGGATGACAATCCAACACCATACAACTTCTTTTCCTCGTCTGTTACTATTCGTCAACACATTCGTTTGTTACACTTTGTGTGTGTGACATGAGACAAACCCACTACCGGCGTCAACCCCATACTAAACCAAGAGCATCAGATTTTTGGATGTTTTTTATTGTTGTATTTTTTGAAATTTATTCCGCGTACATGTTCAACACTGTGCGTTCACGAGATCACTGTACTTTGCAGGGATAAGGTTACATTCGCACTTGAGGCTCTAAAACTGTCATACTATGCGTAGAGATTGATGCGTTGGCAACCGTGGTTGGCCAATGCATCTCAAACGAGTCCCCACACAACACAAGCACCAGCCAAGAGGTACTTCCGCCATTGAGCGAATGAGATCGAGCGGTAGGCGGGTTTATGCACGGGTGGCTACACGTACACCGTCCGATATAGCCTGATAGGGTTACAATAATCTCTATAGTCTCGCAACCCACGCCAACCACCCTCGTGCCCCACCCACCTGCTCCCGTCACCCTCTATGCCAACACTTAGACGCTGCTCGCTGTTTGACAAGCGCGTTTCCAGATCGCCCGTGACTCACCAATATACTAAGTCACGGGCCGTAGCTCCGTGATGAGTGGCTACTATTTCAGGTTTAGTGATAGCAGCGATTTTCGGAGAAACATAACAGTGATAGGCCGTCGTTAAACACTTCGTGATATTCAGTTGCTGCGGCCCTTCAAAACAGGCTAACCCGTTTCGCGCGATAGACCTTGACATTCCTACGGCAACCATGACACGTGCCACACGTCAACAAGCAATGGAGGAGGAACAGGCCGGACGCCGAGCGACAAGGACGATGTCTAAACGGACCGATAGGGAGGGTGGCGGCGGCGCTAAGAAAACTAATGCGTCCGTTGCGCGTGGCACTGGGCTGAAAAAAGAAGGTCGCGCGGGATCAAGAGAAGTCCGGCAGGAAGGCGGCAGACTACGGGAAGCAACCAATGCCACGCAAGCGTGTTTCTACAGTGAACAAAGATGCGGATGTTGCCTCAACTGGAACCACGCCCGGTCCGACTAACGACGGCACCAGAGGCGGCAACGAACATCCGGGGCGAGGGAGCGCGAGTCTTGCAGTCCCGTCGACGGAGAGAGAGGGATCGGCGACAGGGGGAAACCACGGAGGCGATCCACGCGCCGAGCATACCGCAACCAAGGAGTCCGAGGCGGAGGCATCTCAACACCATTTGACGCTGCTCCAGCCGACCGTGGTCGAAATTTCTGCTGCCGTGCTGGATAAGGACAAGGTGGGGGAGCACGAGTCGATGGAGGATCCTAACCACGGCATAGCCGACGTCGGTGGCTCTCCTTCTGGTGGACGGGGGAGACGTAGACAGAGGAAGAGCGATGAGGAGGACGATTCTGACACCGCCGTGCCCGGGGACATCACCACGCGTGCGAAGAGGCGGCAGACGACAGGCAGTGCCGACGACGCCGGTGGCGCGGAAGTTGGGAGAATGCGAGGCGCCAACGAAGCTAGTGGCAAAGCGACAGGTCATGCATTGCGCCAAAAGGGCCGACCCGCAGCAAGAAAAACATCCGGCGGAAGGAGGGGCAAGAAACGGGGTGGTGAAGACCCTGGTGAGGCCGAGGAGGAGGATGCGCACAAAGATGAGGATGAAGAGGAAGCGAAGGAGGATGACGCGGATGTTGGGGAGGATGAAAAAGATGAGAATGATGGCGGGGAGGACGAAGAGGAGGAGGAGGAGGAGGAGGAGGAGGAGGAGGAGGAGGAGGAGGAGGAGGAGGAGGAGGAGGAGGAGGAGGAGGAGGACGATGAGGAGGAGGATGAGGAGGAGGAGGAGGAGGAGGAGGAGGAGGAGGAGGAGGAGGATGAGGAGGAGGAGGAGGAGGAGGAGGAGGAGGAGGAGGAGGAGGAGGAGGAGGAGGAGGAGGAGGAGGAGGAGGAGGAGGAGGAAGAGCAAAGGGACGACGAGGAGGATGAACAGGAGGAGGAGGAGGAGGCAGAGGAGGAGGAGGAGGAGGAGGAGGAGGAGGAGGAGGAGGAGGAGGAGGAGGAGGAGGAGGAGGAAGAGGGGGAGGAGGAGGAGGACGTGGCAGCAGTGAAGGGACGGGGCGGGCGTGGCAGACGGCAGAGTGGTACAGGGAAGGTGGGGGGCCGGACTCGCCCTTCCCGAAAACGCGGGGCAGTTGACGCCGCGCGCGGCGCAGCAGCTGGCAGACCGAAGGCGCGTAAGGTTAAGGTCGAAAGTGAAGGGGGTGGTAAAAAGCAAGGGCGCCAGGGAGCAAAAGGGGATGGAGGATGTAAGGGGTTCCATTGGGTACTGGCAAGAAAGAACCTGCCGGTAAACGTCGCAGCGGCCGTCAAAGCACCCCGCGGAAAGGTGGCAACGAGAAGGCGCTGGCCCCAAAAAAACCGAAGGGACAGCAGAAAGGTGAGCACCCTGGCCAATAGACCGGGCGTGGTTGTTGCACTCTTTGCGCAACCGTGCCAAATAACACCATTCTACACGTTGTTTTTCCCCTGCAGGGAAGGAGAAGGACGACGAATCTGCAAAGAAAGGTAAAGTCTCCTGTCTCAAAACAGTACACGGCTAAGCCCGATTAAGATTCAAACCATTGATTTCATGCATGACTGTCTGGCCCTGTATTGATACCGATCGACTTTAATTTCTTGATCCTACTCCCTCTAAATCTCAGCCCCTTGCGTTATAGGCATTGGGCCACCGGTAAGCGTGCAACGGATGCAGCTAATGAAGGGGGCCGGAAGAGCGAGTGTGACGCCGCTATCCACACGAGCCCCAAGGTTCTTCACGCCGTACTCCGGCCCAAGCAAAGTTGATGCGAGGGCTCCCGGCGCGCCAAGAGGAGAGGAATCCGAATCGCCTCCACCAGGCCCCGTCACGCACTCCCCACTCGCCTCACCCTCATACCCATTTCGGCCGCTACACGCTTCTCCTGTCCGGGGCAGGGCGGTCCCCCTGTCAGAATATTATGCTCTAGCCTGTAGTGGGGTGCTCTATAGCGAGTACAACCCTTCTAGGGTTTGCTATTTGTATCCTCATTCTTGCTAGTGCAACCCTCTTCTCTCTTCTAAATTTTCACATGGTATCAGAGCAGGTCGATCCCCTTGGATCGATCCTGTGAGTGGGCTCACCACCTCGTTGCTTCCGCTGCAACTACTACTGCTACTCTCTGTGCCGCACGCCCCGTGGTGTGCGGCAGTTTTTCTTCCCGCCGTGCGCCCCGAGGCGCGCGGCGGTTCTCTACCCGCTGTGCGCCCCGAGGCGCGCGGCGGTTTTCTGCCCGCCTTGTGCCCCGAGGCGCGCGACGGGTTTCTGCCCCGTCACTCGGCGCGCCCCCCCCGGGAGGCGCTGCGACGGGCGACGGGGACCCGCGCGTCGCACCCCGTCGCCCTACCTACGGCCCCGGCCCCGTCGCCCTGCCTGCGACCCCGGCCCCGTCGCGCCACCTGCGACCCCGGTCCCGTCGCCATACCTGCGGCCCCGGCCCTAGCCCCGTCGCCCTACCAGCGCCCCGGCCCCGGCCCCGTCGCCCTACCTGCGACCCCGGCCCCGTCGCCCTACCTACGGCATGTGCACCCCCCCCCCCCCCCCCCTTTTCCCGTCGCCCGTCGCGGCTCCTTCGGGGGACCTGGGGGGTGGCGAGTAGGGGGTGGCGAGTATGGGGGTGGCAGTTGTGCATTCCTCCCTTTGCTCCTCCTCCTCCTTCGTCTCCCACTGCTGCAGCTGTCGCTGAGGGGGGTGGATGAGTGGGAGACTGGGGTTTAGGGTTTAAGGGGGGTGCGTGGGAGTGGAGCTAGGGTTTGAGCAGTGGGCGTGTGCCGAGAGTGTGGGATAGTTTGGGAAGCTGAATGGAGGTTGCCGTCGTGTCGCCAGCAGCACCTGTATTCCGGGGACTTCGTCCGGTAGCCCAGTCGTAGCCAGCTGTGCCAGCCGCCCGTGGGTCCGTTGCTCGTCTGCCGCTACTTTAGCCGCGGGGCCAGTTACTCCAGTATTCCGGAGCGTTGTTCCGGTAGCCGCTGTGCCAGTGTGCCTCCTGTTGCCCGTGTGTCTGCAGCTTCATCCGTCGCCTCCTATCTCCTCTCCTCTCACTCTCTCTCCTCCTCCTCACTTGCCCGTTGTGACTACCACTAGCTTTGCTCATAATTGTGAACTTTAAACTATTGCTTCTTGAACTTGTGCTCAGAATGTGTGGTGACATTGTGATCCACCCTGAGCTTGTACTGCTTTGCTTGCTCTGCTGATTACACCCCACTTTGGCTATGGGGGTGTGTCAGAATATTATGCTCTAGCCTGTAGTGGGGTGCTCTATAGCGAGTACAACCCTTCTAGGGTTTGCTATTTGTATCCTCATTCTTGCTAGTGCAACCCTCTTCTCTCTTCTAAATTTTCACACCCCCCCCCTCGCTGGTCCTTCGCGCAGGCATCAGCCAAGCACTTCTGCCAATCCCTTCCCTAAGCTCCCCTTTTCCCGCCAGCATGATAGTGTGAGGGCACATGGGACTGCTGAAGAAGATGCTGAAACCCTTGGCCAGAGGGGGGATTCTTCACACCCTTTTCCACCGCTCATGGGTGCCCAGGTGAAAGTGCGGAGCACGAGCAGTTTGTTACACGGGAGGAGTTACAGGCGCTGCGGTCTGAGATGTACGCCATGTTTGCATAGCTCGGCCTGCGTCGTGGAGTACCTGCCAGTTATGCCGGGGGTTTTGCAGCCGCGCCTATGGCTGGTACCCCGCCGCCGATGAGTGCCGTGGACAAGGCACGAGTGCTAGTGTTGCAGGAGACAAACCCATTCCCGGTATGTGGCGGGCCAAATGGGGCGGGTTGGGGCTGACGTGGGGGCTTGGAAGGGTACACGGGAGCGGCGCGTGATGAGGTGACTCGTGTCAAGTGGATGGGGTGACGTGGCATGGGGTGGGTGGGTGGGTGTTATGTGGCACGTGGGGCTGGTTGTTCCCTGGCGTGGCGGATGGAGGAGGGTGTGACGTGGCGGGATGTGAGGCTTGGGGCTGACGTGGCGGCTTGGACGGGTACACGGGAGCGGCCCGTGACGAGGTGACGCGTGTTAGGTGGGTGGGGTGACGTGGCATGGGGTGGGTGGGTGGGTGTGATGTGGCACGTGGGGCTGGTTGTTCCCTAACGTGGCGGTGGAGGAGGGTGTGACGTGGCGGGATGTGAGGCTTGGGGCTGACATGGCGGCTTAGACGGGTACACGCGAGCGGCGCGTGACGAGGTGACGCGTGTCAGGTGGGTGGGGGGTGACGTGGCATGGGGTGGGTGGGTGTGACGTGGCACGTGGGGCTGGTTGTTCCCTGACGTGGCGGATGGAGGAGGGTGTGACGTGGCGGGATGTGAGGCTTGGGGCTGACGTGGCGGCTTGGACGGGTACACGCGAGCAGCGCGTGACGAGGTGACGCGTGTCAGGTGGGTGGGGGGTGACGTGGCATGGGGTGGGTGGGTGTGACGTGGCACGTGGGGCTGGTTGTTCCCTGACGTGGCGGATGGAGGAGGGTGTGACGTGGCGGGATGTGAGGCTTGGGGCGCACGTGGCGGCTTGGACGGGTACACGGGAGCGGCGCGTGACGAGGTGACGCGTGTCAGGTGGGTGGGGGGTGACGTGGCATGGGGTGGGTGGGTGTGACGTGGCACATGGGGCTGGTTGTTCCCTGACGTGGCGGATGGAGGAGGGTGTGACGTGGCGGGATGTGAGGCTTGGGGCTGACATGGCGGCTTGGACGGGTACACGGGAGCGGCGCGTGACGAGGTGACGCGTGTCAGGTGGGTGGGGGGTGACGTGGCATGGGGTGGGTGGGTGTGACGTGGCACGTGGGGCTGGTTGTTCCCTGACGTGGCGGATGGAGGAGGGTGTGACGTGGCGGGATGTGAGGCTTGGGGCTGACGTGGCGGCTTGGACGGGTACACGCGAGCAGCGCGTGACGAGGTGACGCGTGTCAGGTGGGTGGGGGGTGACGTGGCATGGGGTGGGTGGGTGTGACGTGGCACGTGGGGCTGGTTGTTCCCTGACGTGGCGGATGGAGGAGGGTGTGACGTGGCGGGATGTGAGGCTTGGGGCGGACGTGGCGGCTTGGACGGGTACACGCGAGCGGCGCGTGACGAGGTGACGCGTGTCAGGTGGGTGGGGGGTGACGTGGCATGGGGTGGGTGGGTGTGACGTGGCACATGGGGCTGGTTGTTCCCTGACGTGGCGGATGGAGGAGGGTGTGACGTGGCGGGATGTGAGGCTTGGGGCTGACATGGCGGCTTGGACGGGTACACGGGAGCGACGCGTGACGAGGTGATGCGTGTCAGGTGGGTGGGGGGTGACGTGGCATGGGGTGGGTGGGTGTGACGTGGCACGTGGGGCTGGTTGTTCCCTGACGTGGCGGATGGAGGAGGGTGTGACGTGGCGGGATGTGAGGCTTGGGGCTGACGTGGCGGCTTGGACGGGTACACGCGAGCGGCGCGTGACGAGGTGACGCGTGTCAGGTGGGTGGGGGGTGACGTGGCATGGGGTGGGTGGGTGTGACGTGGCACATGGGGCTGGTTGTTCCCTGACGTGGCGGATGGAGGAGGGTGTGACGTGGCGGGATGTGAGGCTTGGGGCTGACGTGGCGGCTTGGACGGGTACACGCGAGCGGCGCGTGACGAGGTGACGCGTGTCAGGTGGGTGGGGGGTGATGTGGCATGGGGTGGGTGGGTGTGACGTGGCACGTGGGGCTGGTTGTTCCCTGACGTGGCAGATGGAGGAGGGTGTGACGTGGCGGGATGTGAGGCTTGGGGCTGACGTGTTGGCTTGGAAGGTTACACGGGAGCAGCGCGTGACGAGGTGACGCGTATCAGGTGGGTAGGGGGTGACGTGGCATGGGGTGGGTGGATGTGACGTGGCAAGTGGGGCTGGTTGCTGGTGGATGTGGCGGATGGAGGAGGGTGTGACGTGGAAAGTTCACACAGTCCATCTTGTGGTCACGCGGCCACAGTCATAACTGATGGTTTCTCTCTCCCCATGTTGTGTTGTAAACCCCACACCCCTGCGCAGAACAAGGCCTACTTAGTGTGCTCTCAGCTCCTGTTTCTGAACCCCCCGGAAAAAATCCAGTACTACCCTGCACCGGAGGAAGTGTTCCAGGCATTCGCTGTCCACTTGTCTGCCGAAGGGCTCGAGTCAATGAAGCTGCTGTGGTTGCACAACGACAAGTCAACCATGGGTGTCTTCAACCACCAGATGTCGTCAACCAGGTCAACAATCAACAGCACCCTCAGGCCAGCAACGTACGCCGGCATGGGCCTCTCCGATTACGCCCATCTCGTGGATACCCTGCCCACTGAGCTACACCCAAAGAAGTGGTTCAACCACGAGGATCTCCTGGCCGAGTACAGAGATGGTATGTGCAACTCGAACACACCATATCCCCCTGCCCATATGCCAGGTGGCAGCTACAAATAACCGTGCGGTGTTCCTCACCCTGACTCTCACCCAGCCACTTGATTTCTATGCACCCCCTTTCCAACCCGTACGCTCCCTCCCAAAATGCAGAACAGTGGGCCCTCAACTGGCACTTTGATAAGGCCACCGGAACGCCCTTCAGCAACCCCTTGTTTGCTTATGCGTTCAAGCTCTCCTTCAAGAGGGGCGGGGTCGTGTTCAACAAGTTCAAGAGCCGCATGGTGGCATGGTGCCTGTTTCCGGTAAGGATGTAGATATGTGTCTGTACTCCCATGCCTCATATCTCGGGAGATATGGGTTGCCTGTACTTCATCTAAATCCCTGGTCGCTTAGGCGTTTGCGGTTACGTAGGGTGTGTCGTCTTCACCGCTTTCAGTTGGCCTATATACCCGTAACCCCCCCCCCCCCCCCCCCATACTCCATCCACCCAGCCCTACACCACATTGCAGATCGAGTGGCCCCTTCTGCAGGATAAGCGTCGCAAGCGAATTCCGGCCCAGCCGGAACAAAACAGGCCGGACTACTTCGAGTGGTGTGACAAGGTCAAACAGATGATACACTTTGCCATCGTGGAGCGGCGGATCCCACACGATCCGGCTCAGGGTGCGTTCGTCTTCCCGAACAAGTTCCTCATCGACGATGGCGGCCTTGGAGATGTCATTCTTGCCCACCAGGCGATTGCAGGGCCCAGCATTGCGTAGGCTATTTGACCTGGTGCTAAAACTGCTGGTTGTTAGAATGCTGAAAAATAATTGTTGTTTACCAAAATATTGAATGTAATTCTGAAATCCTAAATACCCAAAATAAAACAAAACCAAAATCCAGTTTTAAATATTTTGGTACCGAAATTGCACCAAAACGGATTGCGCAGGAATGTCATCCAGAAAAGCTCGCGTGCCAATTTGAAACTTGACCCGAGCCAAACCTCTCAGAACATTATAGCTTATACATTAGTGTAGGCTGTAGTGGGGTAGCCTATAAGGGGTACAACCCAATTAGGGTTAGTACTTGTACCCAGCTCTTTCATAGTCCAATCATCCTCATTCTCTTCTCTCAAAACCTTGTCGCGAGATGTGTGTCGGAGCTCCTATCAAATGATTCCAACCGTCGGTCGAAATTGGGTCCGGACTTTTTTACGCGAAGACAACCCCAATCAAAATTCGTCCAAACTTGGCATAGGGTTTTTGTGATGGAGGCTGAGCTCTCCGACTGGGTGGAGCTGCTTGGGCAGAGGGTAGATATATTTGCTCTTGACTACGATGCTATTCTCACTGCCATGTATGTATTGCCTACTAGTGCTGACCGTGCCTGTTACCTGTGCGTACCACCTGACCCTGGTATAGAGCCTGCTGCTCATGGTGCTGGTGAGGCTGCTGCTCTAGGTGCAAGTGCGTCTCCTGCTCTGGGTACTGGTGAGGCTGCTGCTCCAGGTGCTGGTGAGTCTGCTCTCTCTGGTACTGCGCCTGCTAAGGCCTTGTACACCTTCATACTTGACTCAGGTGCTTCCCGCTCCTTTTTTCGCGACAGCACCACACTCACGCCGCTCAGCCGGCCGGTTCCAGTCTCCCTGGCAGACCCCTCTGGGGGTCCAGTCCTTGCACACTCCTCCACGATCCTGCCGTATCCGGCAATCCCGTCTGGCTCCCTGTCAGGTCTTCACCTCCCCTCGTTCTCTACGAACTTGGTGAGTGGTGCTGACCTCCAGGACCAGTGGGTTGACCAGTTCACTCCTGGAGGTCAGCGCGTGACCCACTGTACGTGCTCCCGGACTGGCCGGGACCTGGCCACGTTTACCCGTGCGCCTGGCTCGAGTTTGTACACACTGACTACTGTGTCCCCTCAGGTCGTTGCGTCTGCATCTGTGTCAGGTCAGCCAACGGCCCCCTGCTCGTGTCGCGCTTTGTCGCAACAGACCCTCCTTTGGCACCACTGCCTTGGTCACCCCTTGGTGCAGCGCCTTCGTAGCATGCACCGCCGTGTCCTTGTCTCTGGTCTTCCCAGGGTTCTCCCTCCCCTCCCACCCTCGCCTGCTCCTCCCTGTCTTCCCTGTGTCGAGGGCCGGCAGGGCGCCGCTCCTCAATCCTCCTCGTTCCCTCCCACAAAGGCTCCCCTGCAGACTCTCCACCTGGACGTGTGGGGCCCAGCCCGCGTCCGTGGACAGGGCCACGAGTGTTACTTCCTGCTCGTCGTCGACGACTACACGCGTTGCACCACGGTCTTCCCCTTGCAGCGCAAGGGGGATGTCTTCCCCTCGGACTTTCCTGTCCTGCGTCTGCACTCTGACAGAGGTGGTGAGTTCTCCTCCGACCTCTTGGCAGCCTTCTGTGCGGAGCACGGCATCCGCCAGACGTTCACGCTTCCGGACTCTCCGCAGCAGAATGGGGTTGCTGAGCGCCGCATTGGCTTAGTCATGGAGGTCGCTCGTACCTCCATGATCCATGCGGCTCCCCCCCATTTTCTGTGGCCGTTTGCGGTCCGGTGCGCCGCGCATCAGCTCAACCTATGGCCCCGTGTCTCCTTGCCGCAGACCTCGCCCACACTGCGGGGAAGGTTGGCGATGCGTCGCGTTTCCGGGTCTGGGGTGCTCGTGCCTTTGTCCGCGATACCACCGCGGACAAGCTCTCCGCCCGCGCTGTTCCCTATGTCTTCCTTGGCTTTGTCCCTGACACGCCTGGTTGGCAATTTTACCACCCCACCTCGCGCCGTGTCTTCCCTTCTCACGACGTCACGTTCGACGAGTCGGTTCCCTTTTACCGTCTCTTCCCCTACCGCACTGCCCCTCTCCCCCCCCCTGCCGCTCTTCCTCGCTCCAAGTGCTCCCCAAGTAGACCCCCTTCCCGCTCCCGGTCCTGCTCCTTCAGGTGTGTCTCAGGTAGACCCTCCCCCCTTGACTGCGCCGGTTGAGGTCACTGGTGACTCAGGTCTTGCTGAGGGTGGTCCTGCTCGGGGTGCTGAGCCTTGGGGTGTGGAGCCTGGGGGTGCTGAGCCTGGGGGTGCGGAGCCTGGAGGTGCGGAGCCTGGAGGTGCGGAGCCTGGAGGTGCGGAGCCTGGGGGTGTGGAGACTGGAGGTGCTGAGCCTGGGTGTCGGGAGTCTGGGGGTGCTGTGCCTGGGCGTACTGAGTCTGGGGGTGCTGCACCTGGAGACGCTGAGGCGTCTGGTGAGCAGTCTCCCTGGAGCGGCCATCTGCGTAGTCGCTCCGCTGGTGCCTCGCCGCTGCGCTCTCGTCGTCGACTCCCTCTCTCCCCACAGCAGCTGAGTGAGTGGTACGCTAGCCGTCTGCGTAGCGCGGCTGGAGCTAGGGGCCCTACTGCGGGAGGCGCTGGTGCTGGTGACTCTGCTACTGGAGTTGTTTCTGCTGGAGGTTCTGGAGCCGGTGAGGGTGCTGGAGCTGGAGTTTCGAGAGCTGCTGGTGGTGCTGGAGCTAGAGGTTCCGGAGGTGCTGGTGGTGCTGGAGCTGGAGGTTCTAGAGCTGCTACGGGTGCTGGCACTGGAGGTTCAGGAGCTACTGCGGGTGCTGACGCTGAGGGTTCTGAGTCTGCTGTTGTGCGGTCTCCTTGGAGTAGCCGTCTTCGTCCGCGTGTGCCTCTCACCTCACAGCAGCTGCACGACTAGTACGGTCGCCATCAGGGTCGTGCTTCTGGAGCTCGGGGCTCTGCCGCTGGAGGTACTTCTGCTGACGTCGCTGGAGCTAGGAGTGGTGCTGGTCCCGGAGGTGCTCGTACTGGAGGTACTGGAGCTGCTGGGGCTAGAGGTGCTGAGCCTGGGGGTGCTGCTGCTAGTGGAGCTGGTCCTGGAGGAGCTGGTGCTAAGGGTTCTGGAGCTGCTGGAGTGCTGGAGCTGCTGGGGGTGATGGAGCTGCTGGTGCTGGTGGCGCTACACAGCCCCGCCTGTTCCTTGCTCCACCATCTCCGTCGTCTCAGCCACCATCTGCCTCTGTGCGTCGCTAGGTTCTTTGTCTCCCTTCGTCTACTTGTCTTCCGTTACAGCCTGGCTCACCACTGCCTGCTCCATCTCCTTACACTGAGCAGACCGGGGGTCTTACTCAGTGTCGTGAGCTTGCGTCGCGTCGTGTCTCGCCTATCCGTCCTGGTCGTTCCGGTAGTCGTGTTCCTCGTTCGCGTCAGCCGGCTGTCCCCGGCACCCACCTCGTAGTCTGTCGTCCTTCCTCTCCTCCGCAGCGTGTTCCCCTGCCGTCCCCTCCTGCGTCTTCTCTGCCTACCGTTCCTGAGCCTGAGTCTCACCGCACCCGTGCTGCTCACCCTACTGTCACGCGCCTGCTCGCCACAGTTGTCACTGACCCGTCGTTTGAGTCTGCTGCTGCGTCTGCCTTAGTCGCTGAGCTTGTTGACTCTGCTGCTGTTTGTCGTCTAGACTACGCCACTGGTTTGGTTGCTGAGTCTGAGACTGTCTGTCCTCCGTCCGTCGGGGGTGAGTGTGCTCTTGGCACGGACGTCCTTCAGGACAGGCAAGAGGACCTTGAGTGTCTTGCAGCCGCTGCGCCTCATCTCGTGTCCATGCTGCTTGCCCCTGAGGGAGACCCAGATGCTCCAGACATCCTGTCCCCGCGCTCTCACGCTGAGGCGATCGCGGGTGAGTACTCTTCTCAGTGGCAGACAGCCATGGACGCAGAGATGGTATCGTGGAAGTCCACAGGCACCTACGTCGACGAGGTTCCCCCACCTGGGGCGAACATCGTCAGTGGCATGTGGATTTTCAGGGTGAAGCGGCCGCTAGGTTCTCCGCCTGTCTTCAAGGCTCGTTACTTTGCTCGAGGCTTCAGTCAGTGGGAGGGAGTCGACTTCTTCCAGACCTTCTACCCCACCCCAAAGATGACCACTCTTCGGGTGCTGCTGCACGTTGCTGCTCAGCGTGACTACGAGCTTCACTCTCTTGACTTCAGCACAACCTTCTTATAGGGCAGCCTGCATGAGGAGATCTGGCTGCGCCGCCCACCTGGCTTCACTGGTTCGTTCCCTCCTGGTACCCAGTGGAGCCTCCGGCGACCAGTCTACGGTCTCCGCCAGGCGCCGCGTGAGTGGCACGACACACTGAGGACGACACTTGCGGCTCTTGGTTTTGCTCCGTCGACTGCTGATCCATCGCTGTTTCTGCGCACCGACACTTTGCTCCAGCCGTTCTACATCCTCGTGTACGTCGACGACTTGGTCTTTGCCACTGCTGACACTGAGGCTCTCGCTCTGGTGAAGTCGGAGCTGCAGAAGAGACACACGTGCACAAACCTGGGTGAGCTGCGCAGCTACCTTGGCTTGCAGATCACCCCGGACAGAGCACGCGGCACCAACCCACTGACTCAGTCACACATGGTGCAGCAGGTCCTTCAGCGCTTCGACTTCACCTGGTCCTCGGCACAGGCCACTCCTCTGGCGACAGGTCACTCGCTCTCAGCTCCACCCTTGGACGAGTCCGTAGAGCCGAGTGGTCCTTACCCAGAGCTAGTGGGCTGCCTCATGTACCTGATGACCTGCACTCAACCTGACCTTGCGTACCCTCTTGGCCTTCTGGCTCGCTACGTGGCTGCTGGTCGGCACCGAAAGGTGCACATGGATGCTGCTAAGAGGGTACTACGCTACTTGTGCAGTACATCGGGCATGGGGCTCGTGCTTGGAGGACGGAGCGATGTTGTCCTCACTGGGCACTCAGGCGCTTCTTGGGTTGACGACCAGGCTACGCAGCGGTCGTCACAGGGTTACACCTTCAGCCTTGGCTCTAGTTCAGTTTCTTGGCGTTCTACACGCTCGTCTTCAGTTCTCAGCTCCAGTTGTGAGGCTGAGATCTACGCCACAGCCATGGCTGCACAGGAGTTACGCTGGCTTACCTACCTGCTGGCCGACCTGGGAGAGCGGCCTCGTTCTCCTCCAGTGCTGTACGTTGATAACAAGGCCGCCATTGCCTTGTGTCAGGAGCACAGAACGAAGCACATCGCTCTGCCTTACTTCCTGGCTCGAGAATTGCATCAGCATGGTCAGCTTCGTCTTGCTCACGTGGCCACTCGGGCCAACACTGCTGATATATTCACCAAGGCACTTCTGTCTTGTGATCATCAGCGTTTCTGTACTTTGTTAAGCCTTGTGCCCACTATTCCTCACTTGCTGTAGACTTTGCTTGTACTGTGACATATATATATATATATACCTGCATGCTTGTTCTGCTAGGTAGAGATCATTGTACTGCTGTTGTTGCATATATACCTCAGCATGTGAACTGGCCTTGTGGCCCTTTGCTTGTGCTCAGTGTGTGTGGTGTCGTTGTGATCCACCCTGAGCTTGCTTTGCTTCTCTTGACTGGTCTTGCGATCCCTTGCTCTCCCCCACTTTGCCTATGTGGGTGTGTCAAAGAATATATATGCTATATATGTTTAGGCTGTAGTGGGGTAGCCAATATGGGGTACAGCCCCATTTAGGGTTTCATTCTTGTACCCAACCCTTTCATAGTTCATTCATTCCTGCTGCTAGATTCTGACAGGAAGTGCTGCTGTCGAAACCCTAAACACTTAGAGCGGCTTAGTAGGGTGTGACTGGCAGAGTTGGAGGCCTAGGGCGCTACGGGACGCAGGGTAGGGCGCGACACGGTGGGACTAGAAGGGCGCGGCGCTATGGGCAGGGGTAGTGCGACGTGACGAGACGGGCAGCGCGACGCGACCGGACAAGATGGGCAGGTGCGACGCGGCGGAACGGGATGGGCAGCGCGACGCGGACGGACAGCGCGACGCGGCGGGAAGGGACGGGACGGATGGCGCGACGCGGAGTGACGGACAGGCGCGGCGCATGCGACGCGACGGGACAGCGCAACGCGACGGGACAGTAGGAGAGACGGTACAGCAGGGGCGATAGGAGAACAGGGGCGACAGGACAGCAGGGGCGACGCGACGGCAGGCGCAGTGAGCGCTAGGGCACAAGAGAGACGAGCGCTATAGGCGCTAGGGGACAGTACGGGCGTAACGGGCACTAGGTACGGAAGAGGCTCGGGCGCTACGGACGTGAACGAGAGGAACGGGATCCTACAGGATCCTAACCTAGGTGATACCATGTCAAGAACGGAATGATGATTTCACTAATGTTGGTTGGGGTACATAAACCTAACCCTAACCGTTGTACCCCAAGACTAAGATTATAACCTAACCCTAACTGTTATGACACACATCACAAAGACTATTGTCAGAATCCCAACCACTAGACCATTGGGATAAAAGGGCTTGTTAAGTAGCGGGTCAGTGCGCCCATAACCCCCCAGGCCAACGTGCCTGTAACCCTTCCCTAGGATCAATCGGGGATCACCAGTGGACCTCTGACACCCCCCCGCACTGGGATGCCCGAAGTGCATACACCGGGATTCGAACCCGAGACCTTCGCTCTGATACTATGTCAGAATCCCAACCACTAGACCATTGGGATAAAAGAGCTTGTTAAGCAGCGGGTCAGTGCGCCCATAACCCCCCAGGCCAACGTGCTTGTAACCCTTCCCTAGGATCAATCGGGGATCACCACTGGACCTCTGACAACTATAACATATGACAGCATTTGCCAAACTAGAACAGGATGATCCTAGTAATTGCTTTGTATTTGTGAGTATAAATAGCTCGTTGTACGGTCAGTACTTACCCCCTTGCAAGAGCAAGAACAAAAAAAGAACAAGCTTTTTTAATGCCTTCATTCGTACAAAACTGTTTGCAGATTCTTTGTTTCCAATCTCACAAAAAACACTATAAGATAACGGAAGTTTAATATAAACATGTTGTACTGATTACTACGGTATCTTGAACTCACTATATAGTATTAGCCTGTACAAAAGCACATCCATGATAGTCTTAAGACCATCATTGTTAGTCTATCATTCAGTCACAATTGCAAAACCCTAGGCTATCTATCTTACTTCCATTTCAACAGAACCCTAGTTCAACCGCCTCCTTTCACCCCCTCTTCTGCAATTTGCCCTGAGTCTCCCTCCTCATCCCCCTCTCTATGCTTCTCTCCCGCAGCCAATCCTTTCTCCTCTCCTCCCCCCACTACTAGTTCTTCTTTTTTACCTCGCAAAGCCTCCCCCACACCTTCACTCACGCCCCCCTCTTTCTTCTCCTCGCTCGGCCCCTCCCCACCTCCACCCCCTCGTTCCCCCCACACCATCCCCCATGCCACATCCGCCAAACCTTCAAATCCAGCCCATCCCGCCTCTCCCGTCTCCTCCTTCCCCTCCTGACCTTCTTTTCCACTTTCCTCACCCTCCCCGGCATCCCACCACCCCGTTCCCAACCCCCAACTCCCACTCCCACCACCAAACAGACCAAACCCAGCAAACCCAGCAGTCCCACCACTCCCACCAGTCCCACCAGTCCCACCTGCCCCAGTCCCACCTCCCCCTGCTGCACTCTCCATTAGCTTCTCCAGCCCGATAGGTGGTATAGGGGGGGAGTACCTGGGGAGGCTCAGCTTGGCTTGCTTCGCTCTGCCATCCATAACAGGCTTGGGGGTGGAGGGGGGCCGCCAGAACTCTCTAGAGGCGGAATAGACGGCCACGGCCGCTCGGATGGACTCTCCAGGGGACACTGGCGCTGCTACTCCTGCTGATGCTGCTGACAAAAGAGAGCTCTCGCTTCTCACTCGCACGCTCCTCTTCCCTTGTTGCTTCTCATTACTCTCCTCAATGCTCCCCTCGTTGCTCTCCCCGTTGATCTCACTCCATAGCTCGTTTTCCCCATCTTTTCCCCTCTCGTTTCTGCCAGCCCTCCCCTGCAGGAGGGCGGACTCCTGGCGGTGCTCCAGCAGGGCGCTCTCTTGAAAGGAGAGCAGCGAGCGGGAGATGCGCAGCGAGCGAGGGAGCGACCGCTTGGTCCAGTGGGGCAGGCCGGGGAGAAAGAGGCTGGCAGAGGGATGTGAGGGAGAGGTTGGGCGGGAGGAGGCGTGGGGCAGGGAGAGGGCGGATGAGACACCCATGCTCTCATGCCATCGCCTCAACCGAGATTCAAGCGACTCCTGCCCTTCCTTCCCTCCCTCCCCTTCTTCTGCTGTTTCTTCCGCCACTCCTGCTCCTGCTGCTGCGTCTTTCACAGCTTGTGATTGGACAAGGCGGGATGGCAGTGGGAGTGGAAGGCCTGTTAAATCGGGGCAGCTGGGGGTGCGTTGGTGGGACCTTTTGGACACACCAAGCCGTGGTGATTCTGCTGTCCTTGGCAACTGGGGGGCAGCAGAAGGGGCTGTTCCGCCTGCTTCTACTCCTTCTGCTGCTTGCGCACCTCCTCCACCTCCTTCTGCTGCTTCCACACCTCCTCCTGCTGCTGCTGCTGCTCTTGATGCTGCTCCTGCTGCAACTGAAGAGCAATCAGTTGTTTCTGTCGAGTAAGAACCAGAATGGACTGCTGTATGTGAATCACCCCTGCACGACTCTGCAGTGCGCCAATCAGCCCTGCACGCGTCATACCAGGTGCTCTCTGCAGGTCTCTGCCTCGACGGTCTCTCGGCCGTGCGAGCCCGTCTAGGCGGCCCCATGCTGCCCAGATGAGAGGAGAGGATGATGGGCACAGGAGACACGTCACATGCACTCAAGATGCGCTCACACACCAACCGCGCACTGCCCACACTCCCCACACTGCCCCCGCTGCCCCCGCTGAACCCACTGCCCACACTGTCGCTGCGCTGCAGGCTTCGTCCAAAGGAGGCGCGGCCAAAGGCGCGTTCGAACGGGCATTCGGAGGCACTCCGGCGGTGCAGCGACCGCCTGCCACCCGTATTGGATCTCTCTGGCGGCCTTTCAAATGAAATGCTACAATTGCGCATGCCCTGCATGCTCCTTTCCATGCTGCGGCTCCTGTGTGCTGCTCCCCTGCTACAGCCGTTCCCCGTGCTCCCTTCCTCGCTGTCATTGAAGCAATCCCTACTGTCCCTGCCTTTAGTGCTACAGCTGGCTCTCTCCCTAGAGGCGTTCCCAGCGAGATTCTCTTCACATAGGGCATCCACTGAGGGATCATCCCCAGACACACACACAGACATTGTTTCACTACACACTCCTTCGTTAGAAGCACTCTTACTCTCATCTCCCTCGTCATACGAACACGAATCTCCTTCTTTCCCTGCGGCAGCTGCAGCAGCAGCACTAGCCATGTCAGCAGCACTAGACGTGTCAGCAACAGCAACAGCAGCAGCAGCAGCAGCAGCAGCAGCAGCAGCAGCAGCAGCAGCAGCAGCAGCAGCAGCAGCAGCAGCAGCAGCAGCAGCAGCAGCAGCAGGCGGTTGCGTGCATGGCTGGCCTGCTCCAGGGCCGGCTTCCAACTCCACACGCCCTCGCCGCTCCACGGCATGATAGCCACGGCTGATTGAGCCAGCCAGGCCTCCCAGCGAGTTGCAGCCTGGCTCTGCGGGAGGCGACATCTCAAATGTGAATTCCAACAACGAGTTGCTTCCATCCCCACGAGACACGTCCCAAACGTTGTGAGAAGAACCACAGGCCCTGGTCGCACCAGCAGCAGCAGCAGGAGACTCATCCCACTCATTGCGGCGCCTCTCAGGTGTTCTTTGCCGGGGTAGTGAGCCTGCACGGGCATGCGAGCCACGAGGGACCCTGGGGCTCTTGGGGCTCTTGGGGCTCTTGGGAGGGAGCGGGGACACGGGCCTTTGTTGAGCCTGCAGTTCTTGCTGCACTGCTGCTGCTGCTGCTGCTGCTGCTCCTCCTCCTCCCCGTTGCACATGTGCTGCTCCTCCCAGTGATTCCAATGATTCCTGTGACTCCTGTGAATCCGGCAGCAGCAGCTCTAGATGTTCTGACCACGTATGGGCGCGCCTGTGGCCATGTGCACGGGCGCGTGAGCCACGAGGGACCTTGGGACTCTTGGGGCTCTTGGGAGGGAGCAGAGACACGGGCCTTGGCTGAGCCTCCTGCCCTTCCTGTGCTGCTGCCCCTGCTGCTCGCCATGGTTCATGTGATTCTTGTGATGCCTGGGATTCATGCTGCACCACCGCTGCTGCTGCTGATGCTCGCTGTGATTCCTGTGGTTCATGTGATTCCTGTGATCCCTCCAGCAGCACTTCTAGGGCACGTGCACGGGCATAGGCCCGCTGCCTTGGTCCTCCTCCCTCTGCTTCTTCCCCTGCTCCTCCCTCTCCTCGTTTCCCTCCTCCGTCCCCTTCTGAAAGAATCTGGGCGCTCTTGCTACTGCTGCCGCCGCTGCTTCTGCCGCTGCTGCTGCCGCTGCTTCTGCCGCTGCTGCCGCTGCTATTGCTGTTGCTGCTTCCGGGTTGGTGGCGACGCGGTGGAGCAGGGTAAACGGGAGTGGCATGCACGGGGATGCCACACGAGTCTGGGTGTAGAGGTGACGTGTAAGTCGATTGGGAAGCAGTGTGGATGGGAGCAGGGCAGACGGGGGCAGTGTGGATGGGGATGCCATGTCCGCGCTGCTGTGGGGGTGGAGAGACAGCGTGAGACGAGAGCTGGGAAGAGGCAGGGTGCTCAAACGAAGGTTGGGGCGGTTCAAAAGTCTGTGGGGTTGGAGAGGCCGCGTGCATTGAGTGCTCAAACGAGAATTGAGGCGCCTCAAAAGGCTGTGGAGCTGGAGAGGCAGCGGGCATCACGTGTTTGGACGAAGTAGCAACACCAACAGCAGCAGCAGGAGCACCACCACCACCAGCAACAGGAGCAGCACCAGCAACATCGGTGTCAGCGTCAGCATCAGCATCAGCATCAGCATGTAGGGAGGGGGAATCAGGGGAAGGTGAGACATGGCCTGCAGATACCATCTCAGATGCTCCCTGCAGGCTGTTGCTGTTCCGCGGGCTGATGCTACTCTGGCTCTGCCCGTTCCCCCGGCTCTTCCCAAACAGCTTCATCACTGCTTTCACCATCCTGCTCCTCCCACCAACATCACCTCCGCCGCTGCCGCTGTCGCCACAACCAACGGTCATGAGCCCGAGATCAGTGCGTGCCCTTGGGATCAACGCCGGTCCCTGATTACTACTGCCTGCTATGGGGGACTTGGGCGGCTTACTGCCTGCTCTGGGGGGGTTGCTGGGCCGCTCCGTCCCCCCACTAGGGACCGTCAGCTCAAGATCAGTGCGTGCCCTTGGTATCAACATCCCCAGCCCAGCGCGAAAGATGCTGTCGCCTTTGGCCGTTTTGCCCGTTTTGGGCGACTTGGGCGTTGTCGGCTGTTGGGCTTCTGCCCTGTGAGCCTGTGGCAATGGGATGCGCTCTTCTGGTGTGTCCAGCAGCAGCAGGTCCGTCCCGCACTTCTCAGAGCTTTCAGATTTCTCAAAAGTTTCCGACCTCTCAAAGATTTTGGCCTTCCCAGCGGGTTCCTGGACCCCCTGTTCGGTGTGGGCGGATACAGACCGGTGGATATCGTACTTCCCTCGTCTGGCTAAGTTATCGGAGCCAGAGCTCGTATCAAAGGGCAGGGGAGAAGGCCGGGGAGAGGGCAGGGGAGAGGGCACGGGAGAGGGCAGGGGAGAGGGCAGGGGAGAAGGCCGGGGAGAGGGCAGGGGAGAGGGCAGGGGAGAAGGCATACCAGGGGGGGGGTTCAAGGGAGGGAAAGAGAAACTGGGGCAGGAGGGGACTGCTGGTTGAGGCGTTGAGGGTGAGGCGCCTGGAAGAGGTGGGGGAATGAGGACGTGACGGGAAGGCGATCTTCCTATCCCTCTGTTGCTGCTGCTGCTGCTGGTGCTGGTTCTGTTGATATTCTCATTGCCTGTGCCGGTGTCGCTGAAGCTGAAGATGCTGCTGCTGCTGCGTGACCGCCTGTGATTGCCTCTCATTCCAATCGCTTGAATCTCCAATCCACCCGCCTCTTGACCCGCCTCTTTGATTGTCTCTTGAGGCGGAAGGAGGGAGGCCGTGAGAGGCTGGCGCTGGAAAGCAGAGGCGGAGCGAGACACAGGGGAGGGGGTGCGGGGTTGTCGGAGGAGGGAAGAGGAGCCGTCATGCAAGGGTTGAGGGGATTGATGCAAGGGGGAGGGAGAGGGGGAGCGACGTAAGGGGGAGGGAGATTCCAGCAGCATTCCGGAGAAGATCTCAAGAGCACCGGACGAGGACGATCGCAAGTGCCTTGTCGGGTTCCTTTCCTGCTGCTTCCCCTGCTGCTGCCGCAGCTTCTCCGGCTGCCGCTGCTGCTGCCGTTGCTCCCCAACAGGAGTAGAACCAGCAGCAGCACCAGCAGCAGTCGTGGATGCGGCAGCTACGGAGGCAGGTTGGGCGAAGGGCACGCAGGCGAATTCAGAGATGGCGTTGGTGAGAGCAGCGAAGGCCGTTCGTTCCGCGAGTTGCCTCAGATCCTTCAATGGAAGGCCGTCACTGGAAATGCTGCCGCTAGTGTTGGTGTTCTTGGCAATACTGCTGCGGCGGCGGCGGCGGCAGTGCGTCCAGGCAGCATGGGCGGCGCTGATGGCGGCGATGGTGCGATGCAAGGGCACTGGCTTCTCACGACCCGCGATGGTGCTCGGCGGATCGACTGGGGGGAAGAACAGGGATGGGTGAGAAGAGGGAAAAACAGAGGGGAGAGAAGAGGGGGAAAGGTGAATGAGCGAGTAAGGTCAGACGCAGGGAGCGAGGGGTGCTAGGGAGTTGTGTAAAAGTAAAACAGATAGTGAAGCGACGAGTGAAGTGAAATGAGATGATGTGAGGTAAGGTTGGAATGAGGTGGGGGTGAGGAGAGGTGATATGAGGTGCGCAGTGCAGACGTCCCAGAGAGGAGGCTCCACTTACACACGGTGTTACACTTGTAGTATTTCAGCCACTCCACGATTTGGAGCAGCTTCGCCTCCAGCCAAACCGGGTAACCACTTAGCGAATCCAGCAGCGCCGCAGCCATCGGATCCGACGAATCAACGGCCACGATCTTCCAGGAGGATTTCAGATCGGGACTGACAACAAGGAACGCGAGCAGCGGCTTCACCAGATACACCTGCCCCACTCGAGCCTCCCCGCTCCCGATTTCGATCACCTCCAATGGTGCGTGCTGGTCGCACGCGCCGTCGCACGCCTTGTCACACTCATTGTCACCCGCGTTGTCGCACGACTTGCCATTGCCAGATTGGGACTGAAGATCCCCTCTGACGTTGTCCCCTTGGCGGCAGGAGCACGTCTGCGGGATGATCCCGAGGTTCCAATCGAGATTGTGACTGTAATGAGCGGGTAACCCGTCCACCTGGCGAACGCGCAGAGGGTGACACGCCTCGTTATAAGCTGCCTCGATTTGCACCCACGAGTTACGGGGTGTGCAGCAAACCATAGCAATGCTGTCGCCCGCCATAAGCCCATTCACAGCCGCGGCTGCCGTTGCACAACTTCTCTTGCCAATAGGAAGCTGGTTGATTGACGGCTGAGATGTTCCAGCAAGGCCGCTACCGTCATCTGATGATGAAGCTGAGTCAGCAGGCCGAATTGGAACGTCATTCCACGTGGAGATTGGATGCAGAATCACGGTGTCGTCCTGACTTCGCCCAGATTGGATGATGGAAGTCGACTTTGCGGAAGTGGGAGGGTCGGACAGGAGAAAGCCCCGGTACAGCACGGATCCTGGGAGGCCGAACTCGATATACTCACAATTTTCCATGGCGGCTGTGCGCGCCTTCGATAATGTGGTATCCACGCGGTTTGTGTGCTACAGCACCGGATGGCGCACTTGTGTTACACACAAAAGCTTCGGCTCTCCTCGGAAGACTTGCGTGGCTGAGCTTTGTACACCGGAATGTGACGTGTGTAAATCACATTAAACGTCACTTCCGACCTTGCCTTTCCCGCGATGCGATCAAGAAGTGGAAAGGCTTTCCAAACAACCAAGTAGCAGCTCTACTACTACTGGATCTCGGCCTGATGTCACGGTACAACTCACTACTATCCTGGCAGGAGAAAGTTATCGATGTGCCATCATGCTTGACTGCCTCTCACGGCGTGAGAAATGCCTCCGAATAAGAGGGGCGGGATGACTCTGACAGAAGATGGATGCTTCCAAACTACTATGCTTCCAATGAGAACTGGAGACGGCTCTTCCTCCGAAAAACAAGTCTCTCTATCTCTCTCTCTCTTTCTCTCCCGGTAGTAACCGGACCAACGCTGTGGAGTGTGGAGCGTAAGGCGCGGCACGTTCCTCATCCCAGTGTAGCTGGCATCGACAGGTGTCACCTTCAAGTTTGCACGACGAATTGAATCGTCCTGCCAGCCCGTTCGGTCGGCGAATTCGAGTTTCGAATGGTGGATGGTTCCCAAGTTGGGACTGAGTTTCGCCATAAATGCGACGCACAGCTCAGCAGGCGTGTTGCCAGGTTGGCTTTTAGGACTGAGAGAATTCTGAACTCCGCAAGAGACACGCTCCGAATTCGTCGAAAGCCGCGAAGTGAGCTGCATGCTGGAGCTTCCGGCGCGTAACCTTGTGCGGTGGTTTCTCCTCGCCTCACCACCACTAACTGTCGGCCAGCCATCTATCAACATGCCAACCTGGCTTTCAAAACCCTAGCTCCCCTCTCCCGCATTCCTCTGTATCTCTCAACGGAATCGGGGGTGACGCTCCGTTTTGCCAGGGCTCCGTTCTGCTACATTCCGTTGAGATATACTACACCCTGTTTCTCGACCCTCTCACCTTGCGCGATTCGCTGCTACAGTGCGGTCAGGTGCCATAAACCGTATGGCTGAAACCTGCGGGCAAAGCCGCACCAGCTGACGGAGTGGTACTGGGGGCAAAATTTTTCTTTATCGCTGTATACCCTTTTCAACCGCTTTGAAACGCTTGGTTAATGTTCTTTACCATGCAGCATCCTAGCTAACCGCTTTCTTGTGAATGTGCTTGTACCGTCGGTGATAAGACCATTTCAAACGTGGTGACGTTCTACAACCAGTGCATGTTCTGCAACCAGATGCTCTGCTAGCGCGAAACAGGGTGTACTAGGCTGTTTCTCCCTCTCTCTCTCATCCTATCGCCCCCTCTCTCGCTCTCTTCTCTCCCTACTGTAGATCGTTACGAGCAGCAGAGATTGGAAGTTTGCGGTGCGACGCATCCACTAGTGCTATGCGACACGGACAACTGCTGAAATGCCGGTTTCGCACAACTTGTGCGACAATTCCACTGTAGTGCGACGCTGACAACTAACATGCCGGTTTCGCCCGCGTAACATTGAGAATCGAGACCCATGAGTGTCCCATGTGGTCCCTTGCAAGCCTATGCATGATCTGTCGCGTGTGCCTGGAATTGAAATGAGAAGCACTGTTTAGTATCCAATACCATAAATG
This sequence comes from Closterium sp. NIES-65, assembly GCA_948144175.1. Taxonomy (NCBI): domain Eukaryota; kingdom Viridiplantae; phylum Streptophyta; class Zygnematophyceae; order Desmidiales; family Closteriaceae; genus Closterium; species Closterium sp. NIES-65. The sequence continues at coordinate 3,089,493 of CANXME010002078.1, read as the reverse complement.
GCGTCCGGTTTTCATGGGTGGTGATGATGACAATACAGTACATTGCGGGGAATTCGAATTTTCCCTGGGCTGCTGTGTGTGTGTGTGTGTACCAGGGCCTTTGGTACCGCCAGTGTTCGTTGCACTGCGCGCCAGACTCACTCCAAGCCCTGCTTAGTTGTACTCATTTCGGGCCACTCGTCCAGATCGGGGTTCGCCATAATGGGGGGTGGGTGGGTAGGCAGGCAGGGTGGTGTTGCGTTGGTAGGCGGATTAGGGGATGTTAGAATGTGCAAAAATTTTCCATTTCCTTAGGGCGGGTCCGAAGTGAAGTCGACATCCGTTGACATCCGATGTCGGTAAATCCTGACGGTTGGAACTCTCGATCCGAGGGTTGACATTTACCGACATCCATCGACATCCATTCGACGCTTCACTTCGGACACGCTCTTACGCCGCATCCATGCTTAGCGCGTACATCACTACAGCATCACAGTCAACACCGTTACCACTCGCAACCCTCGCTTCGACAATCCTCCCGCCACCTTCGCAAGTCGCACCCCGACCTCACGGCTCGGCTGGTAACCCGCGCTCCGGGCCTCCGCCTCGACATTTCCCAACCACAGTCCCAACTGTCGGAAAGAAAGGCCTCACCCTCGCTTGGGCGCAGACATTCTTTGCGACGACGTGGTGAATTCGACGAAGTGATCGTCACATTGAATCAGCCCGTCCTCAGAAACCGCGGTGGGTTTTCGAGGAGGTGGTCCTCTGATTCACCAGCCCATCAACGAGTTCTGATCGACGGGGTGCTGTTCGACAAGCTCGTCCTCTAATCTGCTAGTGATTCGCGCGATCTCTAACGGACGGGGTGCTTTCCGAGGAGCCCCGTTCTCTGATCGAAGGACGCTGTTCGGCGAATCTCATCTCGGTGAACTGTCTGGCCGAATTTGCGCGACTACGAAACTCTGCAAAGGTATGCGAAATTCGCTCAGGTGGTTCTTAGCAAAAATTCGACCTGCGAAATGGCATCACGTGCTTGACGGTGGACATCTGACGAAACCGTCAAAGCGTTTTCTACCTGGCACCTGCGCAATGTCTCTGACGGTATAACCGTCTACCTGCACCTACTCGGCAGGTGCACACCTGCGCAGATATTTGCCTGCGAATGCAGCGCTGGCAGGCCGCCCTGTTGCAGCGCTGGCATTGTTACGAAGAAGAAGTGATTGCACTATGAAAGTTGGAGTACAAGTAGGAAACCCTAACTTTGTGTACCCCCTAAAGGCTAACCCACTATAGCCTACACAATAAGAACACATATAGTGTTTGACACACCCCCATAGGCAAAGTGGGGGAGAACAAGGGGTCACAAGACCAGTCAAGAAAGGCAAGCAAGCTCAGGGTGGATCACAACGTCACCACACACTCCGAGCACAAGCAAAGGGCCACAAGGCCAGTTCACATGCAGAAGTATATATAAGTAGTGCAGACAGCAAAGGTGATCTCAACCTAGCAGAACAAACAGGCAGGAGTATATATAGAGATCACAGTACAGGCAAAGCCTACAACAAGTGGGGCAAAGTGGGCACTAGCCCCAACAAAGTACAGAAGCGCTGATGATCACCAGGCTGAACTGCCTTGGTGAATATATCAGCGGTGTTGCCCTGAGAGGCCACGTAGCGCAGACGAAGCTGGCCACGCTGCTGCAGCTCACGAGCAAGGAAGTAACGGAGAGCGATGTGCTTCGTTCTGTGCTCCAGTCTGTGCTCCTCACACAAGGCAATGGCAGCCTTGTTGTCGACGTACAGCACTGGAGGAGAACTAGGCCGCTCTCCAAGGTCGGTCAGCAGGTAGGTGAGCCAGCGTAACTCCTGTGCAGCCATGGCTGTGGCGTAGATCTCAGCCTCACAACTGGAGCTGAGAACTGAAGACGAACGAGTAGAGCGCCACGAAACTGAACCAGAGCCAAGGCTGAAGGTGTAACCCTGTGACGACCGCTGAGTAGCCTGGTCGTCAACCCAAGAAGCGTCTGAGTGCCCAGTGAGAACAACTGAGCTCCCTCCTCCAAGCACGAGCCCCATGCCTGATGTACTGCACAAGTAGCGCAATACCCTCTTTGCAGCATCCCAGTGCACCTTTCGGTGACGACCAGGAGCCACGTAGCGAGCCAGAAGGCCAAGAGGGTATGCTAGGTCAGGACGAGTGCAAGTCATCAGGTACATGAGGCAACCAACTAACTCTGGGTAAGGACCACTCGACTCTACGCACTCATCCGAAGGCAGAGCTGAGAGCGAGTGACCTATAGCCCGAGGAGTGGCCTTTGCTGAGGACCAGGTGAAGCCGAAGCGCTGAAGGACCTGCTGCACCATGTGTGACTGAGTCAGGGTAATGGTGCGGCGTGCTCTGTCCCGGGTGATCTGCAAGCCAAGGTAGCTGCGCAGTTCACCCAGGTCTGTGCACGTGTGTCTCTTTTGCAGCTCGGACTTCACGTGGGCGAGAGACTCAGTGTCAGCTGTGGCAAAGACCAAGTCGTCGACGTACACGAGGATGTAGAACGGCGGCAGCGAAGTGTCGGTGCGTAGAAACAGCGACGGGTCAGCAGTAGAAGGAGAGAACCCAAGTGCCGCAAGAGTAGTCCTCAGTGTGTCGTGCCACTCACGTGGCACCTAGCGGAGACCGTAGACCGGCCGCCGGAGGCTCCACTGGGTACCAGGAGGAAACGACCCAGTGAAGCCAGGAGGGCGGCGCAGTCAGATCTCCTCGTGTAGACTGCCCTGCAAGAAAGCTGTGCTGAAGTCAAGGGAGTGAAGCTCGTAGTCACACTGAGCAGCAACGTGCAGTAGTACCCGAAGAGTGGTCATCTTCGGGGTGGGGGAGAAGGTCTGAAAGAAGTCTACTCCCTCTCGCTGACTGAAGCCTCGAGCAACGTAACGAGCCTTGAAGACACGCGGAGAACCCGGCGGCCGCTTCACCCTGAAAATCCACATGCCACTGACGATGTTCGCCCCAGGTGGGGGAACCTCGTCGACGTAGGTGCCTGTGGACTTCCAGGAAGCCATCTCTGCGTCCATGGCTGATTGCCACAGTGAGTAGTAGGGACCCTCGATCGCCTCAGCGTACGATCGAAGAGTCGGGATGTCTGGTGCATCCGGGTCTCCCTCAGGGGCAAGTAGCATGGACACGAGATGGGGCGCATCGGCTGCAAGACACTCAAAATCCTCAAGGACGTCCGTGCTAAGAGCACACTCACCCCCGACAGACGGAGGACAGACAGACTCAGACTCAGCAGCAAGACTGGCAGCGTAGTCTAAACGACAGCGAACAGCAAAGTCGACAAGCTCAGCAACTAGGGCAGACGCAGCAGCAGACTCAAACGAAGGGTCAGTGACAGTAGTGGCCAGGAGGCGCTTGACAGTAGGACTGGCAGCACGAAGAGAGTCAGACTCCGGGTCAGCAAGAGCAGGAAGAGAGGACTCAGGAGGAGACGGAAGAGGGACACGCTGTGGAGCAGTGGAGGGACGCAGTGACATCCGGTGTGTGCCAGGGACTGGTGGCGGACGCTCACGCGGAGAACGGCGACTGGTGGAAGTAGCATGAACAGGTGACTCAGGACGGGACACAGGCGACACAGGATGAGACTCAGGCTGACGACGCTCTGTGAGACCGCCTGTAGGACCAGTGTAGGGAGAAGGACGAGGAAGTGGCGAGGCAGGCTTTAGCTGTGACTGCGATTGGACCGGAGGTGGACACTCTACAGAGGGAGAGGGACCAGGCGGAGGCGACTGACCAAGAACCTGCTGAAGGAGTGGAACGAAGTACGGCCGCGGCCGCGAGGTGCCCCCTGCAGCAGCCGAGACAGCACCAGAACCTCCAGCAGTTCCAGCAGCACCCCCAGCACCTCCAACGCCCGGGTATGCAGCACCAGCAGCAGCTCCAACGCCCGGGTCCGCAGCACCAGTAGCAACCCCAACCCCAGGGTTCGCAGCACCAGCAGCAGCTCCAACGCACGGGTCCGCAGCACCAGCAGCAGCTCCAACGCCCGGGTCTGCAGCACCAGCAGCAGCTCCAACTCCCGGGTCCGCAGCACCAGCAGCAGGGTCCGCGTCACTAGGAGCGCCACTCCTGAGACTGCAACGTTGTGCGTACCACTCACGAAGACGCTGGGGAGAGGGCAGCTCCCGCCTAGGAGAGGAAGCACGAGCACCAGCTCCAGTAGCACTCCTAGCTCCTGAAGCACCTCTCCTGAGGCTGCAGTACTGTAAGTACCACTCACGCAGCTACTGTGAGGAGAGAGCTCCTCCAGGCGTCGCACTCCCAGGCTCAGCACCCCCAGACTCAGCACCCCCAGACTCAGCACAAGCAGGCTCCGTACCCCCAGGCTCAACACTCCCAGGCTCAGTACCTCCAGACTCCGCACCCCCAGGCTCAGCACCCCCAGTCTCCGCAACCCCAGGCTCCGCACTCTCAGGCTCAGCACCCCGAGCAGGACGAGAGTCGACAGCTACCTCGACAGGCTCAACCGGGTCTACCTGGGACACACCTGAGGGAGCGGCACCCTGAGGGGGGAGGGGGTCTACCATAGCAGCACCTGGCGCGAGGAAGAGAGGCGGGGGAGGGAGCAGGGCAGTGCGGTAGGGGAAGAGGCGGTAGAAGGGTACCGACTCGTCAAAGTTTACGTCCTGAGAGGCGAGGACACGGCGCGAGGTGGGGTGGTAAAACTGCCAACCAGACGCGTCCGGAACAAAGCCTAGGAAGACACACGGAACAGCGCGGGAGGAGAGCTTGTCCGCGGACGTATCGCGAACAAAAGCTCGGGATCCCCAGACCCGAAAACGCGACGCATCGCCAACCTCTCCCGTCCAACGCAGTGTCGGGGAGGTCTCCGGCAAGGAGACACGGGGCCAGAGGTTGAGCTGATGCGCAGCGTATCGGACTGCAAACGGCCACAGAAAGTGGGGGGCTGCCGCATGGATCAAGGAGGTACGAGCGACCTCCATGACCAAGCCAATGCGGCGCTCAGCAACCCCATTCTGCTGTGGAGAGGCCGGAAGCGTGAACGAGTGGCGGATGCCGTGCTCCGCACAGTAGGCTGCCAAGAAGTCGGAGGAGAACTCACCACCTCTGTCAGAGTGCAAGCGCAGGACAGGAAAGTCCGAGTGGAAACGCTCGCTGAGCTGAAGACGAGAAGCGCGGATCCAAGGGATCAAAACATCAGGGACCTCACCCTTGGTGCGCAAGGGGAAGACCGTTGTGTAGCGCGAGTAGTCGTCAACAACTATCAGGAAGTACCTCTCCTGACCCTGACCACGGACACGGGCGGGGCCCCACATGTCAGAATTATATTTATTATAACTGCATGAAGTTCTAGCTGTAGTGTAGTTATTAAGTTTGTAGGTGGTGCACCTCTTCACTTGTTTCCTTGCTATATGTACTTTGAAACTATAGTGAAGAACACATTCTCCCAACTTCTCTTCAACTCACTCGATACCTACCCTAGGTGAAACCCGCTCGACATTCTACTTGGGCCTAGGCTACTAAGCCCAGGCCCTAGCTTAATCTACTCATTCTCGTTCTTTCTTTCGACATGGTTATCAGAGCAGTTTCGTCCTGGCCTGTGGGCCCGCCCAATTCTTCCGCTGCTGGATTTCTGGTCACGCGCCTCGGGCGCGTGATGTTTTACTTTTCTACCCGTCGCGGACCCGCCCCCTTTGGCGCCCGCGGCGGTGCACTTGGCGCCCGCGGACCCGCCTCTGGCGCCCGCGGCGGTGCCCTTTGCCGTCGCGGACCCGCCTTTGGCGCCCGCGGCGGTGCCCTTGGCGCCCGCGGACCCGCCTCTGGCGCCCGCGGCGGTGCCCTTTGCCGTCGCGGACCCGCCTTTGGCGCCCGCGGCGGTGCCCTTGGCGCCCGCGGACCCGCCTCTGGCGCCCGCGGCGGTGCCCTGCGCCATCGCGGACCCGCCCCTGGCGCCCGCGGCGGTGCCCTTGAGCCGCCGCGGACCCGCCCCTGGCGCCTGCGACGGTGCTTTCCGCACCTGCATTCCCTGCAGCTGCCCCTGACCTACCTGCATCGACCCTATCTAGCCGCTCTGCGGCTTTCTTCCCGCCCACCCCCTCCTCCTTCATCTCCCTGCAGCCGTGGGGGGAGGGTATGGGGGTGGCGGGTGTTGGAGTCGTGGGTCGTACCCTTCCCTTCCCCTCCTCCTCCTTTTGTTCCCACTGCTGCAGCTGCCGCTGGGGGGGAGGGTGTGAGGGTGTGGGGGAGCAGGGGGAGAGGCGCCGGGGTGGCGGGTGTGAGGCAACCAGCAGCCGTCCCTCCACCTCTCCTCTCTCCCCCCCCTCTCTGCTGCTCCTGCAGCAGTGTGGGGGAGGGGAAGGAGGAGGGTCAGAAGATGGAGGGGGTGACCTACTTGTGTCAGCCCGCTTGCAGTTTCTGCTGTTGCTTGTTCTTTATTATTTTGCATGTGTACACCTGCAGGTTGTATTCTACACAAACTCCTGCTGCAGGCAGTTATGGGGGAGTGTCAGAACTTATATTATGTAACTGCCTGTAGCTGTAGTTAGTGTAGTTATTTAAATCTGTAGGTGGTGCACCTCTTCCTTGTGTTTCCTATGCTATATGTTCCTTGAACCTATAGTGAAACCACCTTTTTACCTTTCCAATTTTTTCTCGACTCCCTCCTCCCTAGTTAAAACCCACTCGATACCTAAGTTGGGCCTAGGCTTCTAAGCCTAGGCCCTAGTTACTACTCAGCTTATTCTCGCTTATTATAACATGGTATCAGAGCGACGTTCGTTCTGGCCTCACGTTTCCGCTGCTACGATTTTCCGGTCGCGCGCCTAGGGCGCGTGACGATTTTTACCTTGTCCCGCCCACGGGCGTGTGACTCCTTCTCTGCCCGTCGCGCGCCCCGTGGCACGCGACGGTGCCCTTCATCTGCCCGTCGTGTGCCCCGTGGCACGCGATGGTGCCCTGCTCGTCGTGTGCCCCGTGGCACTCGATCGGGCCCTTTAAACTTAAACTTACCCGTCGTGCGCCCCGTGGCCCGCGACGGGCCTTTCCGCACCTGCCCTCCCTGCAGCCGCCCCTGACCTATCAGCCCCGACACAGTGTAGCCGCTCTGCGGCTTTCTTCCCGCCCACCCCCTCCTCCTTTGTTTCTTTGCAGCCGCGGGGAGGAGGGTATGGGGGTGGCGGGTGTTGGGGCGTTGGGTCGTTCACTTCCCTTCCCCTCCTCCTCCTTTCATTCCCACTGCTGCAGCTGCCGCTGGGGGGGAGGGTGTGAGGGTGTGGGGGAGCAGGGGGAGTGGTACCGGGGTGGCGGGTGTGAGGCAACAAGCAGCCGTCCCTCCACCTCTCCTCTCTTTCCCCCTTCTCTGCTGCTTCTGCAGAAGTGTGGGGGAGGGGAAGGAGGAGGGTGAGGAGATGGAGGGGGTGACCAGCTAGTGTCAGCCCGCCTGCATTACCTGCTGTTGCTTGCTTTTTATTGTTCGTTGGTGTACCTCTGCAGGGTGTGCTCTGCACTTAGCTATTCCTGCATGCAGTTACGGGGGGATGTCAGAATTATATTTATTATAACTGCATGAAGTTCTAGCTGTAGTGTAGTTATTAAGTTTGTAGGTGGTGCACCTCTTCACTTGTTTCCTTGCTATATGTACTTTGAAACTATAGTGAAGAACACATTCTCCCAACTTCTCTTCAACTCACTCGATACTTACCCTAGGTGAAACCCGCTCGACATTCTACTTGGGCCTAGGCTACTAAGCCTAGGCCCTAGCTTAATCTACTCATTCTCGTTCTTTCTTTCGACACCACACGTCCATGTGGAGCGTCTGCAAGGGAGCAGTCGTCGGGGGAAACGAGGAGGAGTGAGGAGCAGCGCGCTGCCGCCCCTCGACACAGGGAAGGCAGGAAGGAGCAGGCGAGGGTGGGAGGGGAGGGAGAACTCTGGGAAGACCAGAGACAAGGTACCGTTTGTGCATTGCCCGAAGGCGCTGCACGTACGGGTGACCAAGTCGGTGGTGCCAGAGGACGGTCTCGTGCGCCAGAGAGCGGCACAAGCAGGGGGCCGACAGCTGACCTGACGCAGACGCAGATGCAGCTACCTGAGGGGACTCAGTAGTCAGTGTGTACAGGTCCGACCCCGGCTGCCGAGTGAAGGTCGCCAGGTGACGGCCCGTCCGAGCACACGTGCAGTGTGTCACGCGCTCGTAGGCAGGGGTGAACTGGTGGACACCCCTGTCCTAGAGCGCACTACCCGCCACCAAGTTCGTAGAGAACGAGGGGAGGTAGAGACCGGACAGTGTGCCCGACGGGACGGCCGGACAGGGGAGGACAGTGGAGGAGGTCGCAAGGACTGGACCCCCAGAGGGGTCAGCGAGAGAGACAGCAACGGGCCGAGCAAGCTGCTCAAGAGCCGTGCGGTCACGAAAGGAACAGCAAGAGGCACCTGAGTCTAGTGTAAAGGTGTGTAGTGCCGCAGTCGACTCAGTACGAGGGGGGGCAGACGCACCAGCACCTAGAGCAGCAGCCTCACCAGCACCTGAGGTAGCAGACACTCTAGCACCTAGAGCGGCAGCCTCACCGGGTCGAATGCCCGGGTCGGGCGGAACACGCAGGTACTGGGCACCCTCTCCACTAATAGACATCACATACATGGCAGAGAGAATAGCATCAAAGTCTAGAGCAAAGATATCTATGTTTTGCTTCATCAGATCAGCCCAGCGGGGCAGCTCAGTGGCGTCAGGGAACTGAGTACGCCAAGCGTCGTCGTGGCGTGAGAAGCAGCGCTGCGTGGGGTGCGCCCTCCCACACGTCTGACCAGTGCGGTCACCAGTGCGGATGACGTACGTGCAGCTAAGGCCACCCGCCCCCCCCCCCCCCCCCGTGCTGAGCGTACCACTCACGGAGCTCCTGGGGCGACGGAGAGTGCTGCAGGCTCTGGCCATCGCCAGTGCCTCCACGACTACCACCGCCGCTGCCACCTCCTCGACCACCTCCTCCCCTGCCGCCGCCGCGCCCACCGCCGCCCCCACCACCGCCCCCGCCCCTGCCAACTCCCCCGCCGATGCCGCCACCACCCCCACCGCTGCCACTAGCCCCACGAGTCCCACCACCACCCCCACCGCCGCCACCACCCCCACCACCGCCTCCCCCGCCGTCACCTCCGCCTCCCTTGCCCCCTTTGCCCTTGCCACTGCGGCGCCCGCTCGAAGCAGACGCAGCCCCGACCTTCTCAGAACCAAGGAGGTCGACAGCAGAAGCAGAGGCTACAGAGGGAAGAAGGGGGGAAGGAGAACACCCCTCAAAGAAAGGGGTGCGGGGGTCACCACGAGAGGCACCTACAGCGACTATGCTAGCCTCAGCTGCAAGCAGTTCCTTCTCGAGGAGGGCAATGGTGAGCTCAGTGGGGCAGCGAGCTAGGAAGTGATCCCTGACAGCACGCAGAGTGTCAGGGAGGCGGGTGACTAGGTGGTAGAGAGTGAGCCAGAGCGGGGGAGAGTTCTTGGCAAGGAACTCGTCGGGCATGGCGGCACGGAAGCGGGCCTCACTAGTACGGAGGTGCGTGATGAGGTCAGCGACTGTGTGGAACGAGGCCAGGTCGGGAAACATGTAGGGGAGTGAGAGACGGCCTAGCGCGGTAGAGGCAGGTGAGGAGTAGCGGGCAACGACAGCGGTGTACAGTGCCTGTGCAGTCTTGTGCTGGCCAAAGTGCTCGCGCTCATCTATCGGCAGGGAGTTGCGAATAGCAAAGCGAGCGTGGGCGTCACGAGTCTGCCACTGTGAGCGGGCAGTGCTGTCAGCAGTAGCAGCAGGAGCAGTAGCATGGCCTAGGGCGTGATCATACAGTGAGATGTCCTCCTTGGCAGTGAGCTGTAGGAAGAGGTGTAGGTCATCTAGTCAGGTTTCGAACTTCACTGGGCGGCCCTCAGTATCGAAAGCTAGCACAGGAGGGCTAGCCATAGCAGTAGTAGGAGAAGTAGTAAGGTAGCAGTGGTAGTAGTAGGTGCACCCTCAAACAGTAGGCAGTGCGACACAGGTAGGGCGGCTCGGTCCAGTATGGGCGTCTCGGCTCGGGTAGGGCGGCGCGACACGGTTCAGGCTGGGCGGCTCGGTTCGGGCGGCTCGGTTCGGGCTGGGCGGCTCGGTTCGGGCGGCTCATTCTGGCGGGGCCGTGGGTGTCGCAGCGGGGTGCTAAGGGGCGGCGCGTGGGTCGAAGGGGGGGCCAACGGGGCCGCTAAGGGGTGGGCGCACGGGGCAAACGGGGCCGACGGGGCCTCTAAGGGGTTCGCGCGCGGGGTCGACGGGGCCAGCGGGGGCCGCTAAGGGGGGCGGCGCGCGGGGTCGACGGGGCCTGCGGGGCCGCTAAGGGGCGGCACGTGGGGTCGACGGGGCCGACGGAGCCGCTAAGGGGTGGGCGCGCTCGGGGCCTAGGGGGCCGACGGGGCCTCTAAGCGGGGCCAGTGGGGCCTCTAAGGGGCGGCGCGCGGGTCGCTAAGAGGGGCGGGTTGCGGGTCGCGGGGCCTTAGGGGGCCGTGAAAACGAGGCGCACGAGGGCGCTAGGGGGGAGGCGCTCGAGGGCGCTCCGACAGTGGGGGGCACGAGGGCGCTAGTAAGCAGCAGTAGTGGTGGGCCCTAAGAATCGGTCCTAGCGGAGGACCTGCTCTGATTCCATGTTACGAAGAAGAAGTGATTGCACTATGAAAGTTGGAGTACAAGTAGGAAACCCTAACTTTGTGTACCCCCTAAAGGCTAACCCACTATAGCCTACACAATAATAACACATATAGTGTTTGACAGGCATGTCGCCCTTCTACTCCGCTGGCAGACCGCTCTGTTTCAGCGTTGGCGAATCACTCTGATGCAGTGCTGGCAATTCGCCTTGTAGAATTCTTGCTAGGGATTGCAATGCCATTCCAATAATATCACTTGCATGCTCTTCTTTGTAATCTAATTCTCAATTTTCAATGTTCTTTCAATTTCTTCAGTGGAAACTCTTGCCAAATTTCTCAGTGAACACAGCAAGTAGTAAGAACTCTGATAGAATGCTACTAGAGCACTACGATCACCCACACAACTACGTGCTCTCCTTCGTAGTCCACTCCCGTCGTAGGGTGACTTTCCGCACCAACCTCAGTCTCAGGCCCGTCGCGCATCACCCATAGTTCGTTACCGTTACCACTTTGGCCTTCGCTATTTAGTTCTCGCTCAATCATTCGCTCATTGTACTGTTTGCTTCGATAGCGCAATTCTTGCTTGCTCGCTCAATTGCACTCGTAACACCTGGTATCCAGAGCCTACAATCTTCTCTCGGACGGCATCCACGCCTTCGCTTCCCCACTATCTCAATTTTTTGGGGGGGGTAGACGCCTCTCGACCAAGCACCGCCGCTCGAAGTGCTCTCTCGTAAGCACGCACGGCCACGACAGAGGCTCTCGCTGAGCTTGTCCGACACCCCCGCCATGGCTGAATATAATATCACGACACTGACGCAGGAGCAACTCGATCGCCTCGTGAGCCAACTCCAGAATTCCGCTCTCGAAGTTGCGACACTCTCGGGGGAACTTGACACCGCCCGCCGGCAGTCAGCAACGAATGCACCTACAGCAACACCAACACCCGCAAATGTGTGAAAGAACAAGGAATGAATGAACTAGCAAGCAGGTGGGTACAAGTAGGAAAACCTAGTAGTGTTGTACCCCATATTGTCTACCCCACTACAGCCTACACAGACTATAGCATATGAGTTTGACACACCCCCATAGGCAAAGTGGGGGAGAACAAGAGGTCACAAGACCAGTCAAGCAAAGCAAAGCAAGCTCAGGGTGGATCACAACGTCACCACACAGTCCGAGCACAAGAGCAAGGCCACAAGGCCAGTTCACATGCAAGCTCATATATAAAGGTAAACAAGCAAGTGCAGGTATACAAAGATCACAGTACAAGCAAGGTCAAGAAGTGAGCAAGTGAGGCCAAGTAGGCACAAGACCTAGCATCGTACAGAAGCGCTGATGATCACAAGGCGGAAGTGCCTTGGTAAAGATATCAGCAGAGTTGGCCTCAGAGGCCACGTAAGCAAGGCGCAGCTGACCACGCTGCTGCAGCTCACGAGCAAGGAAGTAGCGAAGAGCAATATGCTTCATTCTGTGCTCCAGTCTGTGCTCCCGACACAAGGCCAGCATGGCCTTGTTGTCTACGTACAGAACTGGAGGAGAACGAGGCGGCTCTCCTAGGTCAGTCAGCAGGTAGGTGAGCCAGCGTAGCTCCTATGCAGCCATGGCCCCCGCGTAGATCTCAGCCTCACAGCTGGAGCCGAGAACAGAAGACGAGCGGGTAGACCGCCACAAAACAGAGCCGGAGCCAAGGCTGAAGGTATAACCCTGTGACGACCGCTGCGTAGCCTGGTCGTCAGCCCAAGAAGCGTCTGCGTGACCTGTGAGGACCACTGGACGTCGCCCTCCAAGCACTAGCCCCGTGCCCGACGTACTGCACAAGTAGCGCAACACCCTCTTCGCTGCAGCCATGTGCTCTGGTCGGTGTCTCCCAGGAGCAACATAGCGTGCCAAGATGCTAAGAGGGTATGCTAGGTCAGGTCGTGTGCAGGTCATCAGGTACATGAGGCAGCCAACAAGCTCTGGGTACGGGCCACTCGGCTCTACGGACTCATCCGAAGGCAGAGCTGAGAGCGAGTGGCGAGTAGACAGAGGAGTGGCCTGAGGCGAGGAGTACGTGAAGTTGCCCATATGGGGTACAACCCAATTAGGGTTAGTACTTGTACCCAACTGTTTCATAGTTCATTCATTCTCGTTTCTATTCTCACATGTTCAAGATTTTAGACGAGAATCTCGTTTCGACAGGGTTTGAAGTGTGAGTTTTTTTAAAACCAGTTAGAGTTTCTGGGGCTCGTGATTTCGGAGGCTGGGGTCGAAATTGACCCAAAGAAGCTGGATACGGTAAAAGCGTAGCGCCCCCCGACAAACCTCACGGAATTACAGAGTTTTTTAGGGTTCGTTAACTACGTCGGTCGGTTCGTCCCCGACATGGCACAACTGACCGCCCCGCTAACCGACCTACTGCGAAAGGACGTAGAGTTTACGTGGGGGGAGAAAGAGCATGCTGCCTTCTCTGCTCTGAAAAACATTCTCTATGCACCACCCATCCTGCGTATTGCAGACCCCCACCGTCCTTTCGAATTCGTTACAGACGCAAGCGACATCGTTATCGGAGCAGTCCTGTTACAAGATTTCGGCAACGACCTCCAACCCATCGCGTACGAATCACGGAAGCTGCACCCGCCCGAGAAAAAGTACTAGATACACGATCGCAAAATGCTCGCGATTGTGCACGCCTTCAAAGTGTGGCGATGTTACTTGACCGGAGCCAACGTGACAGTACGGACAGATCACAAGTCACTACAGTACCTCCGCGCACAGCCCAACATCAACCCACGATAGATTCGCTGGCTCGATTTCCTCGAATCCAATTTTCACTACACAGTCACTTACAAAAAAGGAGCCTCCAACATCGTCGACGCACTGACCCGCCCCACTGCCCAAATTTATGCTATACTAATCACTAAGACCAGCCCGCTACTAATAGGACTATTTACCCACAGATATAAAACATGCCCGTTCTTCACAGGAGGAAATTCGCAGCAGTTCGCAGCAGCAAAAGGGATCTATTACGTAAAAGCCGGCACTGACCGCATCTGGGTGCCAGGGTATACTTTGCTAAGGGAGCTGTTATTACAGGAGGCACACGACGGCATTACCTCGGGCCATTTCGGGGTAGAAAAAACACGGCAGCAGTTCCAGTGGTATTACTATTGGCCCGAAATGTTGACCGATGTACAGTGATACATGGCGTCTGAGAAAGTGTGAACGAGAATGAATGACTATGAAGTGAAGTGAATACAAATAGGAAACCCTAATTGTGTTGTATCCCAATGGTCTAGTGGTTGGGATTCTGAGAGCGTCGTGTCCCACCTGCCAACTCATGAAAACATCACGGAAGCGGCCGGCAGGGCAGTTGCAGCCGATACCACCTCCAGAGCGTGCTTGGCAGCAGGTGACGATGGACTTCGTCACGGGGTTACCGGCTGGGGCAAGTGGGAACGATGCAATCTTGGTCGACGTCATTCGGTTGATGAAAATGGCGCACTTCACAGCATGCAAGAAATCTATCTCAGCCGAGGAAACAGCTCGACTCTTCATCCCCATCGTCGTTCGATTATACGGGATACCAGCAGCAATCATTAGCGACAGGGATACGAAATTCACCAGCAACTTCTGGCGGAACTTGTGGCAGCAGTTCGGCACACGACTATAGTTCAGTTCTTCATACCACCCCGAGACAGACGAACAGACAGAACGGACAAACCAGACCATGGAGCAGCTCATCAAAGCCACGTGCGACGACCCAAGCACGTGGGAACAGCAACTGCCACTCATCGAGTTCGCGTACAACAACTCGCCATCCGCCACGACCCAACAGTCACCGTTTTACCTGAACTACGGACAAGACCCCATAGTACCCATGACCCCGAATCCCGACAACCCCGTACCACGTGCGCAGCAGCTCACCGCGATTTTACAGGTAGCACGGACCCGGGCAGCAGACGCAATGAAAAAATTAATCGCTAAAGGCAACGCCGATCGCCACCGCCGTCCCGTCACCTACCAGCCCGACGACTTAGTTTTACTCGACACTCAAAATCTACGCATGCCCATCACTCCAAAACTCCGCCCTCGATATTGCGGGCCATTTCGCATAAGCCACATTATCACACCCATCACCGCCCACCTCCTCCTCCCCGCTGACTGGTACGTCAGCCCGTCATTCCACGTCAGCCTCCTACGCCCTTACGTACCATCCACAAGCCAACTGCCCCAATACCGACCAGCCAGCATGACACGACCACCCACTGAGCCAGTAATTACACCCGAGAAGATTCTGAGCCATCGCGTTCGTGACCCACGTAGAGCACGCAGGATCGAGTTCCTGATTCGATGGAAAGACCACACCCCAACTGAAGACAATTAGGTTCCCGTGGACAAGATCAAAAACCAACCTGTCCTTACAGACTACCTGCGTAGCCGCAATTTTCGAGATGTAAACGCACTCTCGTAAGGAGGGCCTCCTTGGGGAGGGGGGTAGTGTAAGGAATTTTCCATTTCCTTACGCCGCATCCCTGCTTAGCGCGTACATCACTATAGCACCACAGTCAGCACCGTTACCACTCGCAACCCTCGCTTCGACAATCCTCCCGCCACCTTTCCACGTCGCGCCCCGACCTCACGGCTCGGCTGGTAACCCGCGCTCCGGGCCTCCGCCTCGACATTTCCCAACCACAGCCCCAACCTTAGTCCCAAACCCGTCGCGCGTCAACCACAGTTCGTTACTGTTACTGTCAAACTTATATGCTATAGTCTGTGTAGGCTGTAGTGGGGTAGACTATATGGGGTACAACATTTCTAGGTTTTCCTACTTGTACCCACCTGCTTGCTAGTTCATTCATTCCTCATTCTTCACATGGTATAGAGCAGGTTCCCTCGTGGGAACGCTTCTCAGGGCCCACCACCTAACTCGATCTTTTTTTTTCCTGCCCGAGGTGTGCCCCGTAGGCCGCCCTCACGTCGCGCCCTCCTAGAGGCCCCTCGCGCCACCCTTAGCGGCCCCGTCGCCGTCCTTAGCGACCCCGTCGCCGCTCCTCTAGGCCCCTCGCGCCCCCTTCACGGCCCCGTCGCCGCCACTCTAGGCCCCGTCGCCGCCGCTCTAGGCCCCTCGCGGCCCCTTCACAGCCCCGTCGCCGCCGCTCTAGGCCCCATCGCCGCCCCTATAGGCCCCTCGCGGCCCCTTCACGGCCCCGTCGCCGCCCCTAGCGGCCCCGTCGCCGCCCCTCTAGGCCCCTCGCAGCCCCTTCGTGGCCCCGTCGCCGCCACTTGCGGCCCCGTCGCCGCCCCCTCTAGGCCCCTTACGGCCCCTTCGCGGCCTCGTCGCCGCCCCTCTAGGCCCCTTGCGACCCCTCTGCGGCCCCGTCGCCGCCCCTAGCGGCCCCGTTGCCGCCCCTGGAGGCCCCGTCGCTGCCCTTCGCGGCCACCTCGCCGCCCTTAGCAGCCCCATCGCCGCCCCTAGCGGCCCCATCGCCGCCTCTACCGGCCCCGTCGCCGCCTCTACCGGCCCCGTCGCCACCTCTACCGGCCCCTTCACCGCTGAGCAGCCCAGCAGCTGAGTAGCCGAACCACCCAGCAGCCGAGTCGCCCAACAGCCGAGCCACCGAGCCGCCCAGCATCCAAGCCGCCGAGCCGCTCAGCAACCGAGCCGCCGAGCCGCCCAGCAGCCGAGCCGCCCAACAGCCGAGCCGCCGAGCCGCCCAGCAGCCGAGCCGCCGAGCCGCTTAGTCAGGGACCACTTCCTCTCAGTTTGCCCCACCACACTCACCGTTGACCTCCTCGAGGAGCGCCTCCTAGCAGAAGAGAAGAGCATAGTCGCTGTAGGAGCCTCTCGTGGTGACCCTCGCACCCCCGTCTTTGAGGGGTGTTCCCCCTCCCCCCTCTTGCCCTCTATTGCTTCTGCTGCTGCGGCCGACCTCGTTGGTTTCGAGTCGGTCGGCGCTGCGTCTGCCCCTAGCGGGAGATGCCGCACCGGCAAGGGCAAGGGGGGCAAGGGCGCTGGAGGGGCTGGCGGGGGCGGTGGAGGTGGTGGTGGAGGCAGTGGAGGGGGTGGGGGTGGTGGTGGGACTGGTGGCAGGGGTGGAGGTGTCGGTGGCAGCAGTGGAGGCGGAGGAGGCGGCGGCGGTGGCGGAGGGAGCGGAGGCGGCGGAGGTGGCGGAGGCGGCGGAGGTGGCGGAGGCGGCGGAGGCAGCGGTGGAGCTGGTCGCGGCTCTGCGCAAAGGAGTGGCTCCGGTGGTGGTCCGCGCCAGCAGCAGCAGCGCACTCGTGAGACCCCGTCCCCCCAGCAGCTTCGTGAGTGGTACGCTGGGCGTCAGCGAGGTGGGGGTACTGGTCCCTGCACCTACGTCCTCCGTACCGGCGACCGCGCTGGTGAGCAGTGCGGGGGCCCGCACTCCACCCAACGCTGCTTCGGCCGCCTGACGGACGCGTGGCGTCACCAGTTCCCTGACGCCAGTGAGATCCCTCGCTGGGGAGAGCTGTCTAGGGCGGGGGTTGCTATCTTTGATCTTGATTATGATGCTATTCTTGCTGTCATGTATGCTGTGTCTACTAGTGATGAGGGTGACTGTTACCTGTGTGTTCCGCCTAACCCGGGCATTGAGGCTGCTGCTCTAGGTGCTGGTGAGGCTCCTGCTCTAGGTGCTAGTGCGCATGTTGCCCCAGGTGCTGGTGAGTCTGCTCTCTCAGGTACCACGTCGGCTCAGGCCTTACACACCTTCACCCTTGACTCGGGTGCTTCCCGCTTCTTCTTTCGAGACCACAACACGCTTACGCCGCTTAGTCGGCCAGTTGCGGTCTCCCTGGCGGACCCCTCTGGGGGTCCTGTCCTTGCTAGCTTCTCCACTGTCTTACCGTGCCCGGCAGCCCCCTCTGGCACCCTGTCAGGTCTCTACCTCCCCTCGTTCTCTACGAACTTGGTGAGTGGAGCTGATCTACACGATAGGGGGGTTGACCAGTTCACTCCTGCGAGTCAGTGGGTGATCCACTGCACGTGTGCTCGGACGGGCCGACACTTGGCCACGTTTACCCGTCGGCCGGGGTCGAGCCTGTACACACTGACTACTGAGTCTCCTCCGGTTGCTGAGTCTGGTCAGGTAGCTGCGTCGAGTCAGGTGTTTGCTGCAGCGTCCAGGTCTGGTCCTGAGTCTGCTCCCTGCTCGTGTCGTCTCCTGTCCCACTAGACTCTCCTCTGGCACCACCGCCTTGGTCACCCCTCCCTGCCTCGTCTCCAAGGCATGGCCTCCCGTGTCCTTGTCTCTGGTCTCCCCCGGTCCCTACCTCCCCTACCTTCGGGGCCTGCCCCTACCTGCGGCCCTTGCGTTGAGGGGCGGCCCCTCACTCCTCCGAGTTTCCTCCGACAGAGGCTCCGCTGCAGACTCTTCACATGGACGTGTGGGGCCCCGCCCGCGTCCGTGGCCAGGGTCACGACCGTTACTTCCTGTTGGTGGTTGACGACTACTCGCGTTACACCATGGTGTTCCCCTTGCGCAGCAAGGGTGACGTCGCTGAGGTGTTGATCGACTGGATCCGCGCAGCTCGTCTCCAGCTCAGAGAGAATCTCGGCTCAGACTTTCCTGTTCTACGTCTGCACTCTGACAGAGGCGGGGAGTTTTCCTCTGCCCGTCTGGGAGCCTTCTGTCGTGCACAGGGCATCCGCCAGACCTTCACGCTTCCGGCCTCTCCACAGCAAAATGGGATTGCTGAGCGCCGCATTGGCATGGTCATGGACGTCGCTCGTACGTCCATGATCCATGCGGCTGCCCCCCATTTTCTATGGCCGTTTGCGGTTCAGTACGCAGCGCATCAGCTCAACCTTCAGCCCCGGCTCTCCTTGCCAGAGACCTCCACCACCTTGCGGTGGACGGGGAAGGTTGGCGATGTGTCTGCGTTTCGGGTCTGGGGATCTCGGGCGTTTGTCCGCGACTTGTCTGCGGACAAGCTGTCCCCCCGTGCTGTTCCCTGCGTCTTCCTTGGCTTCCCCCCTGACGCGCCTGGGTGGCAGTTTTACCACCCCACCTCGCGCCGTGTTCTGTCCTCCCAGGACGTCACCTTTGACAAGTCGGTGCCTTCCTACCGTCTCTTCCCCTACCGCACTGCGCCCCTCCCCCCGCCGCCGCTCTTCCTTGCGCCAGGTCCTCCCCCGGTAGACCCCCTCCCCCCTCAAGGTCCTGCCCCGTCAGGTGTGTCCCAAGTAGACGCAGTCAAGCCTGTCGAGGTAGCTATTGACTCTGGTGCTGCTAGAGGTGCTGAGCCTGCGGGTGCCGGGTCTGGAGGTGCTGAGCGTGGGAGTGCGGAGCCTGGTGGTGCTGAGTCCAGGGGTGCGGAGCCTGGGGGTGCTGAGCCTGGGGGTGCTGAGTCTGGGGGTGCTGAGCCTGGGGGTGCTAAGTCTGGGGGTGCTGAGCCTGGGGGTGCTGAGCCTGGGGGTGCGAAGCCTGGGGGTGCTGGGTCTGCTCGTGTGGCCTCTCGCGGTGCTTCGTCGAGGCGGGAGCTACTCTCTCCGCAGGAGCTGCGCGAGTGGTTTGCCCGGCGCTGGAGCCGTGCTGCTGGAGCTGGAGGTACTACTGTTGCTGCTGGTCCCGGAGGTGTTCGTACTGGAGGTACTGGAGCTGCTGGGACTGGGGGTGCTGCTGGGGCTGCTGGAGCTGGTCCTACTGGAGGTACTGCTGGAGCTGCCGGCGGTACTGGAGCTGCCGGTCCTGCTGGCGTTGGTGCTGCTGGAGCTGTTGGGGGTGTTGGCGCTGGTGGTCTGCTGGTGCTGGTGCGTCTGAGGGTGCTGGAGTTGGCGTTGTTGGAGCTAGAGGTGCTGCTGGTGCTGGTGCTGCCGCTGAGGGTACTGGTGCTGTCCCTGCTGGTTCTGGAGGCGCTGCGCGGCCGAGGCCGTACTTCGTTCCGCTCCTTGAGCAGGTTCTTGGTCTCCCGCCCTCTACTGGTCCTGCTCCTCCCTTGGAGTGTCCACAGCCTGTCCAGTCGCAGTCATAGTTACAGCCCGCCTCCCCCCTACCTGCTCCTTCTCCCTACACTGGTCCTACTAGAGGTCTTGCTGAGCGTCTTGAGCCTGCGTCTCGTCCTGCGTTGCCTGTTCGTGCTGCTCGTACTAGTGGTCGTGCTTCGCGTCCGCGTCCTCCTGCAGTCCCAGGCACACACCAGATGGCACTGCGTCCTTCCACTGCTCCTCTGCGTGTCCCGTTGCCGTCTCCTCCAGAGTCCTCTCTTCCTGTTCTTGCTGACCCGGAGTCTGACTCTCTTCGTGCTGCCAGTCCTACTCTCACGCGTCTCCTGGCTACTGTTGTCATTGAACCTTCCTTTGAGTCCACTGCTGCGTCTACCCTAGTTGCTAAGCTTGTCGACTTTGCTGCTCGCTGTCGTCTTGACTACTCTGCTAGTCTTGTTGCTGAGTCTGAGTTTGTCTGTCCTCCGTCCGTCGGGGGTGAGTGTGCTCTTAGCACGGACGTCCTTGAGGACAGGCAAGAGGAGTTCCAGTGTTTTGCTGCTGCTTTGCCTCATCTCGTGTCCACGCTGATTGCCCCTGAGGGAGACCCGGATGCACCAGACATCCCGACTCCTCGATCGTACGCTGAGGCGATCGAGGGTCCCTACTCCTCACAGTGGCAGTCGGCCATGGACGCAGAGATGGCTTCCTGGAAGTCCACAGGCACCTACGTCGACGAGGTTCCCCCACCTGGGGCGAACATCGTCAGTGGCATGTGGATTTTCAGGGTGAAGCGGCCGCCGGGTTCTCCGCCTGTCTTCAAGGCGCGTTACGTGGCTCGAGGCTTCATTCAGCGGCAGGGAGTTGACTACTTTCAGACCTTCTCTCCCACCCCGAAGATGACCACTCTTTGGGTGCTGCTGCACATAGCCGCTCAGCGTGACTACGAGCTTCACTCTCTTGACTTCAGCACAACTTTCCTGCAGGGCAGCCTGCACGAGGAGATCTGGCTGCGCCGCCCACCTGGCTTCACTGGGTCGTTTCCTCCTGGTACCCAGTGGAGCCTCCGGCGGCCAGTCTACGGTCTCCGCCAGGCGCCCCGTGAGTGGCACGACACACTGAGGACTACACTTGCGGCTCTTGGGTTTGCTCCTTCTTCAGCCGAACCGTCGCTGTTTCTGCGCACCGACACCTTTTTGCCGCCGTTCTAAATCCTCGTGTACGTCGACGACTTGGTCTTTGCCACTGCTGACACTGCTGGAATCGCCCACGTGAAGTCCGAGCTGCAGAAGAGACACACATGCATAGACCTGGGTGAACTGCGCAGCTACCTTGGCTTGCAGATCACCCGGGACAGAGCACAACGCACCATTACCCTGACTCAGTCACACATGGTGGAGCAGGTCCTTCAGCGCTTCGACTTCACGTAATCCTCGCCTCAGGCCACTCCTCTGTCTACTCGCCACTCGCTCTCAGCTCTGCCTTCGGATGAGTCCGTAGAGCCGAGTGGCCCGTACCCAAAGCTTGTTGGCTGCCTCATGTACCTGATGACCTGCACACGACCTGACCTTGCATACCCTCTTAGCATCTTGGCACGCTATGTTGCTCCTGGGAGACACCGACCAGAGCACATGGCTGCAGCGAAGAGGGTGTTGCGCTACGTGTGCAGTACGTCGGGCATGGGGCTAGTGCTTGGAGGGCGACGTCCAGTGGTCCTCACAGGTCACGCAGACGCTTCTTGGGCTGACGACCAGGCTACGCAGCGGTCGTCACAGGGTTACACCTTCAGCCTTGGCTCCGGCTCTGTTTCGTGGCGGTCTACCCGCTCCTCTTCTGTTCTCGGCTCCAGCTGTGAGGCTGAGATCTACGCAGGGGCCATGGCTGCACAGGAGCTACGCTGGCTCACCTACCTGCTGACTGACCTAGGAGAGCCGCCTCGTTCTCCTCCATTTCTGTACGTAGACAACAAGGCCATGTTGGCCTTGTGTCGGGAGCACAGACTGGAGCACAGAACGAAGCACATTGCTCTTCGCTACTTCCTTGCTCGTGAGCTGCAGCAGCGTGGTCAGCTGCGCCTTGCTTACGTGGCCTCTGAGGCCAACACTGCTGATATCTTTACCAAGGCACTTCCGCCTTGTGATCATCAGCGCTTCTGTACGATGCTAGGTCTTGTGCCTACTTGGCCTCACTTGCTCACTTCTTGACCTTGCTTGTACTGTGATCTTTCTATACCTGCACTTGCCTGTTTACCTTTATATATGATCTTGCATGTGAACTGGCCTTTTGGCCTTGCTCTTGTGCTCGTATTGTGTGGTGACGTTGTGATCCACCCTGAGCTTGCTTTGCTTTGCTTGACTGGTCTTGTGACCTCTTGTTCTCCCCCACTTTGCCTATGGGGGTGTGTCAAACTTATATGCTATAGTCTGTGTAGGCTGTAGTGGGGTAGACTATATGGGGTACAACATTTCTAGGTTTTCCTACTTGTACCCACCTGCTTGCTAGTTCATTCATTCCTCATTCTTCACAGTTACCACTGTGGCCTTCGCTATTTACAATCCTTCGCTCATTGTACTGTTTGCTTCGATAGTGCAATTCTCGCTCGCTCGCTCAATTGCACTCGTAACAGAATGTTCGAATGTTATATATAGATCATAATCCATTACAAGACTATACATAGTGAAAAGAGAATGGATGAGCTAGCCAACCTCCAAGTAAGGAGGTGCGTTGAAGAACGCTAATCCCCTGTCTTGTAGGACAGCCTCTATGTACAGAGGTCCGCTCTGCATAGGGAGAAGGCAGAAAGCACTAAGGTGGACAAAACGTGTCGTTCAAGATCCATGGGCGTGCAAATAAGGATGAATTTCAGGAACACCATCATTAGTGAAGGTGAAAAAGCGAGTAGTCTTGGCGTAGGAGATGGATGCAGCAGTGCGGCGCCGTTTCTTGGAGGACTGCCTCTCATTACGCCATAGGAGAATCTTGAAAGCGATTAGGAGCTGGGCGAGGATGAATTGAAGAATTTCAAACGTGTTGATGTAGGAGGCCCGTGGAGATGGAAAGAGCAGGGTGGCGATGGGCCACTGTGCGTAGCATCGTAGTGACCGAGACCGCAACCCCGCATTCAAAGAAAATATGGGAGATGGTTTCGGGAAAAGACCCTTGCAGCCGTCTACCCCGTACATGAACTGGTAAAACATGGTTAATATGGAACGACATAATGTCAAGTGGTTCCCTGTCAATAAGATTGGAGGGAGACACTCGAAAAATCCGAGCACTTAGGGAGGAAGAGGGGGCTGAAGGAGAGGGCCTCAAACGCTAGGAGCGGACGTTCGGACAAACTATGAGTCAGAATAAACCAGTCACCGAGTGCAATCTCTGGGGGAGGGGGGGAGAGGAGGGCGCGTTTCCACTCGGGCGGTATCGCAAGGAGAATTTTCTCAAGTAAACTGTTGCAAGAAGGATACTCAGAGGGGGGCCATTGCTGGATAAATTCCTCCTCGGAGATGGGACGACAAGTAGGGGGGTTAGAACGGAAGATGTGTCCGACCCGAAGTTGGAGAGTGAGCAAGAAACGCTCATGCTTACGAGTGCCAAAGGGAATTTTGTTAGGTTTAAGGATGAAACGGTTAAACACAAGAGGTTCTACCAGCAGGGAGCGCAGATCAAGGCGAGGGGGAAGCACAGTTGGCTTAAGGGACAGGAAATTTTCCAACTCATCATGAATGCGACGGAGGGTTGAGGGTCGGAGTGCCAACTTGTGCGAGATTGAAGCGTGGGCCAGGAAATGGAAGTGGGATGCATGTGCGGGCTATGGACTCCACAGACAAGGCACCGAACCGACGCAGAGCTCGTTGAATGTAGAGGGCGCGGATTTGCGTGGAGGGGGCGATCGCACCCAAGCCACCATGGCGCAATTTATTATAAAGCAGCCTTTTTGGGATAAGCCGAACACTGAGTCCGTGGTCTTTGTATTGTGAGGCAGACAAGAAATTACCGACCGTTTGATCAAGGCGGGTGCAAATATCCTTCGAGGTTGGCTGGAACCGAGCCGGGAATGAAATGACAAAGTTGAGAAAGGTTGTGGCTAGGTTTTTTCGGCATGAGGCGGTGACACGTAAGGACGAAAGATATTTGGCGATACGCTGGACCCGCGCGAGCGTGTTTGACCAAGTAGTGGTGCCCGGGGAGTCTAGCTCGACGAAAATACTTAAGATTCACTCTCCTTCATGAGATCTACGTATGGGGATTGGGCCGGCCGAAGAGATAGATTGTGGTGAGATATTGAAAGGGGTGAGCGAACACTTTTCCCAGTTAGGGGATTCCCCCAATACCGAAGCAAAGTGAGAGAGCACTATTAGAGCAGCATCAAGCTCTGCAGTTGAGTTTAGAAACATGGTAATGTCATCCGCATAGCTGGCCATAAGGCGACGTTGCGTACTTGAGAGAGCGAAGACAGGGAGGTGCGTCGACGAGAAGCGGTAGAATACTTCTACAACACAGATGAAGAGAAGGGGCGTTAGGGGACATCCTTGGCGGAGCCCAGTATTAACCGGGAAGAGAGGGCCTTTGAGATTATTGACCGCAATACAGGTCGATGTGCCAGAGTGCATCAATCGAACCCAATGGATGAATTCGTCAGGGATACCCACATGCGCGAGACAGCGGAAGAGAAAGAGATGGTCAACGGAGTCGTAAGCCTTGCGCAGATCAACAGTGAGAACGAGGAGGGGGGACGCAGCGAATGTGGCCCAATCCATAATATCAATAATATCATTGATTGTGTTTCTTATTTTCCGATTGCGCATAAATGTCGTTTGGGATGAATGTATCATGAGAGGAAGAGCTCGTTGGAGGTGATTAGGAAGGCAAATCGCTAGAATTTTGTAGTCTGCATTCATGAGAGTGATAGGGCGCAGACTATCTGGACGAGAGGAGTCGCCCTTTTTAGGAATGAGAACCGTTCGACCACGGAGCATGGAAGGTGGGAGAGAGGTGAAAGGGACGGGAGGGTTAGGTAGCGAATGGAAGAGCGGGGCAAAACGGGGCTTGAGGTGACAATATAGCTCACGTGGGAGGCCATCCGGACCAGGGGTTTTCCCACGAGAAAGCAGAGAGATGGCCTTTCCGATTTCAAGGAGCGTAAACGGGGCAGCAAGCGTAGAGATGAGAGATGAAGGGAGGGTAGTACGGGGCACGTGTTGCCAGAAGGACTCGTCACGCGAGATGAAGGTGCTGCCACTGTAGAGGGATTTGAAGAATGCAGAGCAAACTGTTGTCATGTTGGGGAGGTGTGGTGTTGTCTGTCCATTCGGAAGGATGATAGACGAGATGAGGGCAAGTTTGATACTGTCGAACTCATATGCTATAGTCTGTGTAGGCTGTAGTGGGGTAGACAATATGGGGTACAACACTTTTAGGTTTTCCTACTTGTACACACCTGCTTGCTAGTTCATTCATTCCTGATTTCTTCACATGGTATAGAGCAGGTTCCCTAGTGAGAACTTTTCCTAGGGCCCACCACTGAAAATCGAGTTATTTTTCCTGCCCTGAGATCGAGTCGCCCCTGGCCGAGGCGCGCCCTGTGTGCCGCCCTCCCCTTAGCGACTCGTCGCGCCGCCCTTAGCGCCCCCCCCCACCCTCTCACGGCCCCTCGCGACCCTATCGCCGCCCCCTAGCGGCCCGTAGCGCCGCCCTGAGCGGCCCGTCGCGCCGCCCTCAGCGGCCCCTTGCGACCCCACCTCCACGGCCCTATCGCCGCCCTCTCGCGGCCCCGTCGCCACCCTCTCGCGGCCCCGTCGCCGCCATTCGCGGCCCCGCCGCCGCCCTCGCGGCCTCGTCGCCGCCCTCTCGCGGCCGCGTCGCCGCCCTCTCGCGGCCCCAGTGCCGCCCTCTTGCGGCCTCGTCGCCGCCCTTAGCGACCCCGTCGCCACCCCTTGCGGCCCCCTTGCCGCCCCTTGCGGCCCCGTCGCCGCCCCTTGCGGCCTCGTCGCCGCCCTTAGCGGCCCCGTCGCCGCCCCTTGCGGCCCCGTCCCCGCCCCTTGCGGCCCCTCCACGGCCCCTTCACTGCCGAGCCGCCGAGCCGCCGAGCCGCCGAGCAGCCGAGCCGCTGAAACGCCGAGCCGCCGAGCCGCCGAGCAGCCGAGCCGCCGACAGCTGAAGCCGCCGTCGAGCCGCCACTACCGAGCCGCTGCCGCCGAGCCGCCGTTGAGCCGCCACTGCCATTGCCGAGTCGCTGCCACCGCGGTTGCAGCCCTGTTCCTACCGGCGCGCCCCGGCCCTACCCACCCGGACTGGTGAGAGCACTCCCTGTTAGACCACTGCTGTCATGGCTACCCCCAGTGTCCTTACCTTTGATGCTGAGGGTCGTGCTGTTGACTTCGAGGTCTGGGTCGATGACCTACAGCTCTTCCTACAGTGCGACAGGGCAGACGGACTCTCCCTGTTCGATCTCACCTCTGGTGCCTCTCCTGCCCCGCCTGCTGATGCTGACACCACTGTTCGCTCACAGTGGGCCACACGCGATGCTGCTGCCCGTCTTGCTGTGCGTCGCCACTTACCGACCGCTGAGCGTGCGCACTTTAGTCAGTACAAGAGTGCTAAGACCTTGTACGACGCTGTAGTTGCACGCTACTCTTCCCCTGTCACTACTGCTCTTAGCCGCCTCATGCTGCCGTACCTGTTTCCTGACCTCGCCGCCTTTCCCACTGTCGCTGACCTCGTTACGCACCTTCGCACTAGTGACACTCGCTACCGTACTGCGCTTCCTGCTGAGTTCTGCCCCAAGAACCCCCCCCCCCCCCCCCATGTACATCACCCTCTACTACATAGTCACCCGGCTCCCTGACTCCCTTCGCTCGGTCAGGGACCACTTCCTCTCTGTTTGCCCCACCACACTCACCGTTGACCTCCTCGAGGAGCGCCTCCTGGTAGCTGAGAAGAGTATAGTCGCTGTAGGAGCCTCTAGAGGTGACCCGTGTGCCCCTGTCTTTGAGGGGTGCTCCCCCTCCCCCCTTTTGCCCTCTGTTGCCTCTGCTGCTGCCGTCGACTTCGTTGGCACCGAGTCGGTCGGCGCTGCGTCTGCCCCTAGCGGGCGACGCCGCACCGGCAAGGGCAAGGGGGGCAAGGGCGCTGGAGGGGCTGGCGGGGGCGGTGGAGGTGGAGGTGGAGGAGGCGGAGGGAGTGGGGGTGGTGGTGGGAGTGGTGGCGGGGGTGGGGGCTTCGGTGGCGGCAGTGGAGGCGGAGGCGGCGGCGGCGGTGGCGGTGGGAGCGGAGGAGGAGGCGGTGGCGGTGGTGGCGGAGGTGGCGGCGGAGGAGGTGGAGCTAGTCGGGGTGGCTCTGCGCAGCGGGGCGGCTTAGGTGGTGGTCAGCGCCAGCAGCAGCAGCGCACTCGTGAGACCCCGTCCCCCCAGCAGCTTCGTGAGTGGTACGCTGGGCATCAGCGAGGTGGGGGTACTGGTCCCTGTACCTACGTCCTCCGTACCGGCGACCGCGCTGGTGAGCAGTGCGGGGGCTCGCACTCCACCCAGCGCTGCTTCGGCCGCCTAACGGACGCTTGGCGTCACCAGTTCCCTGACGCCACTGAGATCCCTCGCTGGGGAGAGCTGTCTAGGGCGGGGGTTGCTATCTTTGATCTTGACTATGATGCTATTCTTGCTGCCATGTATGCTGTGTCTACTAGTGATGAGGGTGACCTGTGTGTTCCGCCTGACCCGGGCATTGAGGCTGCTGCTCTAGGTGCTGGTGAGGCTGCTGCTCTAGGTGCTAGTGCGTCTGCTGCCCCACGTGCTGGTGAGTCTGCTCTCTCAGGTACCACGTCGGCTCAGGCCTTACACACCTTCACCCTTGACTCGGGTGCTTCCCGCTCCTTCTTTCGAGACCGCACCACGCTTACGCCGCTTAGTCGGCCGGTTGCGGTCTCCCTGGCGGACCCCTCTGGGGGTCCTGTCCTTGCTCGCTTCTCCACTGTCTTACCGTGTCCGGCATGTTAGAATGTTATTATCTAGCCTGTAGTGGGGTGCTCTATAGCGAGTACAACCCTATTAGGGTTCGCTATATGTATCCCAATTACTGCTAGTGAAACCCCTCCTTTGTTCATTTCTCTCTTGCCTTGCTAGCTAAACCCTAGCTATGGCTCCTCACTGTGCTTACTATTCTCACATGCTATCAAAGCATCTACACTCCTCGCCTGTGGGCCCACCTAACTGCTTCCGCTGCTACTTTGTGTGTTGCACGCCCCGTGGCATGCGACGGATTTTTCTTCCCGCCGCGCGCTCGGAGCGTGCGGCAGATTTCTGCCCGCCGTGCGCCCCGAGGTGCGCGGCGGTTTTCTGCCCGCCGTGCGCCCCGGGGCGTGTGGCGGTTCTCTGCCCGCCGTGCGCCCCGAGGTGCGCGGCGGCCTTCTACCTCGTCGGTCCGCGCGTCGCCCCCGGGGGGGCGCTTCGACGGGCGACGGGGACCAGCCCGTCGTCCCCCGTCGCCTGTCCCGGCCAGCGCGGGCTGCGCTAGCCCCGAGCGCGGCCCATACGGGCTGCGCCCGGCCCGCGCGCGGCCCATACGGGCTGCGCCAGGCCCGCGCGCGGCCCGTACGGGCTGCTCCTGTGCCCGTGCCTCTGCAGCTTCAGTTGTTGCCTCCCATCTTCTCTCCTTCCACAGTTCCTCCTCCTCCTCACTTGCCCTCTGTGATAGCCTCTAGCTTTGCTTGCATTTGTGAACCTGCTCTATGACTGTGTGCTCTGCTGATTACACCCCACTTTGGCTATGGGGTTGTGTCAGAATGTTATTATCTAGCCTGTAGTGGGGTGCTCTATAGCGAGTACAACCCTGTTAGGGTTTGCTATATGTATCCCAACTGCTGCTAGTGAAACCCCTCCTTTGTTCATTTCTCTTTTGCCTAGCTAGCTAAACCCTAGCTATGGCTCCTCACTGTGCTTACTATTCTCACACAGCAGCCCCCTCTAGAACCCTGTCAAGTCTCTACCTCCCCTCGTTCTCTACGAACTTGGTGAGTGGTGCTGATCTACAGGATGGGGGGGTTGACCACTTCACTCCTGCGAGTCAGCGGGTGACCCACTGTACGTGTGCTCGGACGGGCCGACACTTGGCCACGTTTACCCGTCGGCCGGGGTCGAGCCTGTACACACTGACTACTAAGTCTCCTCCGGTTGCTGAGTCTGGTGAGGTAGCTGCGTCGAGTCAGGTGTTTGCTGCAGCGTCCAGGTCTGGTCCTGAGTCTGCTCCCTGCTCGTGTCGTCTCCTGTCCCACCAGACTCTCCTTTGGCACCACCGCCTTGGTCACCCCTCCCTGCCTCGTCTCCGAGGCATGGCCTCCCGTGTCCTTGTCTCTGGTCTCCCCCGATCCCTACCTCCCCTCCCTCCGGGGCCTGCCCCTACCTGTGTTCCCTGCGTCGAGGGGCGGCAGCGCGCCGCCCCTCACTCCTCCGAGTTTCCTTCGACAGAGGCTCCCCTACAGACTCTTCACATGGACGTGTGGGGCCCCGCCCGCGTCCGTGGCCAGGGTCACGAGCGTTACTTCCTGTTGGTGGTTGACGACTACTCGCGTTACACCACGGTATTCCCCTTGCGCAGCAAGGGTGACGTCACTGAGGTGTTGATCGACTGGATCCGCGCGGCTCGTCTCCAGCTCAGAGAGAGTTTCGGCTCGGACTTTCCTGTTTTGCGTCTCCACTCTGACAGAGGCGGGGAGTTTTCTTCTGCCCGTCTGGGAGCCTTCTGTCGTGCACAGGGCATCCGCCAGACCTTCACACTTCCGGCCTCTCCACAGCAAAATGGGATTGCTGAGCGCCGCATTGGCATGGTCATGGACGTCGCTCGTACGTCCATGATCCATGCGGCTGCTCCCCATTTTCTGTGGCCGTTTGCGGTTCAGTACGCAGCGCATCAGCTCAACCTTCAGCCCCAGGTCTCCTTGCCAGAGACCTCCCCCACCTTGCGGTGGACGGGGAAGGTTGGCGATGCGTCTGCGTTTCGTGTCTGGGGATCTCGGGCGTTTGTCCGCGCTACCACCGCGGACAAGCTGTCCCCCCGTGCTGTTCCCTGTGTCTTCCTTGGCTTCCCCCCTGACGCGCCTGGTTGGCAGTTTTACCACCCCACCTCGCGTCGTGTTCTGTCCTCCCAGGACGTCACCTTTGACGAGTCGGTGCCATACTACCGTCTCTTCCCCTACCGCACTGCGCCCCTCCCCCCGCCGCCGCTCTTCCTTGCGCCAGGTCCTCCCCCGGTAGACCCTCTCCCCCCTCAGGGTCCTGCCCCGTCAGGTGTGTCCCAGGTAGACGCAGTCGAGCCTGTCGAGGTAGCTGTTGACTCTGGTGCTGCTAGGGGCGCTGAGCCTACGGGTGCCGGGTCTGGGGGTGCTGAGCCTGGGGGTGCGGAGCCTGGGGGTGCTGAGTCTAGGGGTGCTGAGCCTGCGGGTGTCGGGTCTGGGGGTGCTGAGCTTGGGGGTGCGGAGCCTGGGGGTGCTGAGCCTGGGGTTACGGAGCCTGGGGGTGCGGAGCCTGGGGGTGCTGGGTCTACTCGTGTTGTGAGAGTACGACGGCTTATGCCAGCTATGCTTGCTTGCCTTTACTTTATCATGCTATTTCTAGCATAGGATAATAATATGCATGCATGAATTGCTTGATTTCCTAGGCTAGGTGCTTTCCTATATTTTATTATAGTTATAGCACCGAGCTAGGTTGCGTGCACCGAATTCTGGCTTTTCGGTTGCCACCGAATTGCCTTCTACCGAATTCGGTAAGGATCTGTTCGGGACGCTTCGCGACCCGCGGAACCTTCGCGTAACACCTGGTTACGGGGCCTTGTGTCGAGCCTATATACAGCCTCATGTTGTACCCAGGTGATCATTCAATTCAATTTGAATCATCTTTTCTGAGCTCGATCCCAGATCCTCACACTTGGTAATCAGAGCGGGTTTACACGCGAGGTCTTCAACCGCTTAGTTCCGGCCTTTAAAAACCGCGGGGGCGACGACAAAAGCGCCGATACGGGTATGTAAAACCAGTTCCGCGCAATTTTTCTAAGTCCCCCTCGATTCGGTTTTCGAACACCCCTCAGATTTACTGGTGGAAAGGTTGGAGTTTCGACCGTTCGATCGAGTTTCATCTCAACGGCCCAGAGAATTTCGCCCAAAAAAGTTGGAATTTGGAGCGTCGGATCGATTTTCTCCTCAACGGCCAAGATCGGACGCGAATTTCGCTTAAGGGAGATTTACGCAACCTACAGAATTCGCGCTCGTCGATTCTACAGTCAATTTGACTCACAGTAAGTCGACCAGCACCTAGAAGTCGATTATTTTCGTCGCGCATCTTCCTGTAAATCGCCAAATGGAGGGAAAAGGAGATATTTCAGTACAGAAAATCGCGGAGTTACGTGCTGAGCATAAGCAAATACGTGCAGCGCTCCCATGACTCGAAAAACTCCTTGCAAACCAGTCGGCAACCGCCACAGCAGCAGCGAAAACAGTAGCAGCAGCAGCAGCGGCTACACCGACAATTCTACATGCGACAACGGCAGCAGCTACAGTTAACCTCGAAGCAGTGAAGCTGAGGCTAGCGGAGGCGTTCGATCCTACAGTAAAAAGGAACGACGTTCGTCGATTTGTAGCTGAACTCGAAATTTACTTCGAAGCCGTTGGATGCACGACCCCGACAAAAGACGCAATGCGCATACGGCTCGCAGCAACACTGTTACGAGGCCCAGCTCTAGAGTGGATCAACAACAGAATAGTCCAAGGCGAGGGGACGTGGGCGCAGGTTCCGGCAGCACTGATCGAACAGTTCGACACGTTGAACAGTAGCTACTACGGAACACGACGCAACAAGCCAACTAGTGGCATGGGGCGATTGGCACCACCCACGACTGCCGACCCGATGGAGAACGACGAGGGCGATGTGGAGCAGCGGCTAGCAAATAATGAAACGTGCAAAATTTGCGGCGCTACAGGACATCGTTTCTTGGCGTGTTGGAAAATGAAGAGAAGGTGTGCGGAGCTGAAGGACAAGAACAGTGCGGCACCCCCGAAGCAGAAAACGGACAATGTGGCAACTTCGGAGAGGGCGAAAAAAGGAGAATATGGTGGCGCGGATTTAAAACGTCACGACCAGCCGGCACTAGGGGAAATCGCCGAGACTAATGGAGGATCCGCGAAACAAGACCCTGCACCGGCCGGGAAACTCCACCCGTATACCCCTATAAGTAAGAATATTACTTCTCGTGGATTTCAAGCCTTTATTAAGGGAGAGTTAGAAATTAAACCGGTACCGGGTATTATGGGGACCCTACTCCAGAGCGCTAATACGGGTCGAGCGTTCCGAGGAGTTAATATTCTCTCCCAGCAGCACTATTTAAAGGCTCCCTGTTCCCCACAGATGAAGCCTACACAGCTGCACAGGCTTAGTGGAAGGTTCCAAGCCCAAGAGAAGCCGAATCGGCCTCGGATAAATCCTTCTAACCTTTCTCAGTTGAAAACTGACACTGAAGCTGCATCTTTGAGCGCAGGACCTAGGGATAACATATTCGACGTACCCTACGATCCTATAAGCGATACCATCTACGGATACTCGGAGCAGCAGCAACCACTAGTACTCGAGGTGATCTGCAACGGGCGTCGCCTCCAGGCCCTGGTGGACAGTGGTGCGTCCCACTCGGTGTGCGAACGCGGGACGTTGGAGAAAATTGGAGAATCCTAAGAAAAAACCCAGTTTACAGCAACGATGGTGGACGGTACGAAGCTTCCCATCCACGGAAAGTCAACACTGCAGCTGCAGATAGGGGCGTTGAGGTGGAAGCCGACGTTGCCGATCACGAACATCAAGGGATTAGATTTCATCTTGGGGCAAGATTTTCTGAAGCGGTTCAACCCCAAGATCGACTGGGTCAACCGGAAAACGTGCATCTACAACAACGGGAAACGAGTGGAGCTGCGAAGCTTGACGGATACAAGGAGCGTTCCTGAAACGACACTGGCACGGTTCAAACGGACAGTGAACGAGAGTAACACGGGTTACTTAGCACTGGTTATAGCAGCAGCAGAGGAGGAGGTCTTGGAGCAGTACAAGGATATAATGCCCGACGACCTACCCGCAGGCGTATCTCCAGCACGCACCCACGAGCACGAGATCGTGGAGGAACCAGGTGCGAAACCCGTCTCACGTGCACCATACCGACTGAGTCCAACTGAACTGACAGACATGAAAAACAGATAGAGTATCTACTGGACCTACGATCGGGCTACTGGCAGATCAAGATGGCAGACAACTCCGTCCACAAGACAGCGTTCCGTACCAGATACGGCTCCTACGAATACTTGGTGATGCCGTTCGGACTCTGCAACGCACCAGCAACGTTTCAGGCGGAGATGAATCACATCTTACGACCCCTGCTGGACGAGTGCATGGTGGTGTACCTGGACGACATTCTCATCTACTCCAAGAACATGAAGGAGCACGTGGAGCATCTGCGGAAGGTGTTCGAGATCCTGCGGAAAAACAAGTTCTACGTGAAGCTGACAAAGAGCGACTTCGCCCTGAAGAAGGTGCAGTTTCTCGAGCACATGGTGAGTGCCGAGGGCGTACACGTGGACCCACGGAAGATCGAAGCCGTCAAGAAGTGGAAAGTACCAGAGAGCGTGAAGGAGTTACAGCAGTTCCTAGGCTTCGCCAACTACTACAACAGGTTCGTGCCGCAGTACGCTAAGATAGCAGCGCCACTGACCGACCTACTGAAAAAGGATACGCCCTACAAATGGGATACCCTTCATCAGCAAGCCATGGAGCAGCTACAGACAGCACTGACTACAGCGCCAGTACTCATCTTGCCGGATCCAGACAAGGACTATGTGGTGGAAGCAGACGCTAGTGACCAAGCAGTCGGAGCAGTACTGATGCAGGATCACGGACGCGGTTTGCAGCCCATCGCCTACCTCAGTAAGAAGCTACACGGAGCAGAACTAAACTACCCCATTCACGACAAGGAAGCCTTAGCGATAGTCATAGCCTTCAAGGCGTGGAGGTGTTACCTAGAGGGAGCCAAGACTACAGTCTATACTGACCACTGCAGTCTCAAATACCTGAAGTCACAGCCGACACTCTCACGACGACAGGTGTGGTGGGTGGACTTCCTGGAAACTCACTTCCACTACGACATCGTCTACAAGCCCGGGCTACACAACAAGGCAGACGCGTTGAGCCGCCCCGGACATGTAGCAGGCATCCAGCTCGACGGGATGAACCCTCTGCTCAAGGGTCTATTCCAACATGGGTACTCCGTGGACGCAGAGATTGCTACAGCACAGACCAAGAAGCTATTACAGTGGGAGAAAGACTTAGCTGTAAGGAAGGGTTCAGGAAAGATTTGGGTACCGAATGACGCCCCGCTACGGCAGATCTTATTGGAGGAGTTTCACGACGTACCTTACGCGGGACATTTCGGGAGCAATAAGACGTTAGCAGGGATAGCGAAGTATTACTACTGGCCCGGGATGGCAGCAGACGTGCAGCAGCTCGTCACCTCTTGCGACACGTGCCAGCGGATGAAGAGCAGCAAGCAGAAAAAAGCAGG
Source organism: Closterium sp. NIES-65 (assembly GCA_948144175.1). Classification (NCBI taxonomy): domain Eukaryota; kingdom Viridiplantae; phylum Streptophyta; class Zygnematophyceae; order Desmidiales; family Closteriaceae; genus Closterium; species Closterium sp. NIES-65. The sequence goes on along the minus strand of CANXME010002078.1, from coordinate 3,055,345 downwards.
GTTACTTCAGCCTCTACCCGTACCGGAGCAGCCATGGCAGGTCGTTAGCCTCGACTTCATCACAGGACTCCCTTCGACCTCACGGGGACATGATTCCATCCTCCTGGTGATCGATAAGTTCTCCAAAATGGGTCACTTCATACCGACCAACGCCACAGCTACAGCTGAAGCAACTGCTCGACTCTTCTTCGACCGCATCATCACCATCCACGGCATCCCCGCTACACTCATCTCAGACAGAGAACCCAAATTCACGAGTAAGTTCTGGAAGGAGCTCATGGGACTGTTGGGGACAAAACTTGCAATGTCTTCAGCATACCACCCCCAGACTGACGGACAGACAGAGCGACTCAATCAAGTGGTTGAACAGTTACTGCGCACAGCTTGCAAGGACGACGTCAGCCACTGGGACACACAGTTACCGACCCTAGAGTTCGCTTACAACAACGCATCACATGCGGCCACAGGAAAAACTCCTTTCTTCCTGTGTTACGGACGGGAACCACTCACACCACAGCAGCCAACCACACCGGCATACGTCCAGGCCGCACATGACTTCGTCACCACCATGCAGCAGCTATGGGAGAAGACTCAGCGACGTCTCACAACGATGCAAAACTCCCAGAAGCAGTATGCCGATCGTCAGCGACGTGATCACTCAGTAGCAGTCGGAGATCAGGTGCTTATTGACACACGCAACTTGAACCTGTCTCACCTCCAATCCAAACTCCGGCCTCGCTTCTGTGGTCCTTTTCTCGTTGAGGCACAGGTGACACCAGTTACATTCCGCTTGCGCTTACCAGATACATGGAAGCTTCACAACGCTTTCCATGTTCAGCTACTGAAACCCTACAAGGACCCCAACCAACAGTTCCAGGGACGGCGGCTACCGCCACCACCACCTGTTCTTGTGCAGGATGAACCCGAGTACGAGATCGAGCGCATTCTCGCTCATCGGCGCCGCGGCGGCAAGACCCTCGAGTTCCTGATACGCTGGAAGGGATACGACCCCACTGAGGACAGTTGGGTTGCAGAAGCTGATATGGGCAACGCACGCCGTGCTCTCAAGGACTATCTTGTCAAGCAGGGTGTATCTCACGCCACCCAGCTTTGAGGGGGGGACGTGTGAGAGTACGACGGCTTATGCCAGCTATGCTTGCTTGCCTTTACTTTATCATGCTATTTCTAGCATAGGATAATCATATGCATGCATGAATTGCTTGATTTCCTAGGCTAGGTGCTTTCCTATATTTTATTATAGTTATAGCACCGAGCTAGGTTGCGTGCACCGAATTCTGGCTTTTCGGTTGCCACCGAATTGCCTTCTACCGAATTCGGTAAGGATCTGTTCGGGACGCTTCGCGACCCGCGGAACCTTCGCGTAACACCTGGTTACGGGGCCTTGTGTCGAGCCTATATATAGCCTCGTGTTGTACCCAGGTGATCATTCAATTCAATTTGAATCATCTTTTCTGAGCTCGATCCCAGATCCTCACACGTGTGGCCTCTTGCGGTGCTTCGTCGAGGCGGGAGCTACCCTCTCCGCAGGAGCTGCGCGAGTGGTTTGCCCGGCGCTGGAGCCGTGCTGCTAGAGCTGGAGGTGCTACTGTTGCTGCTGGTCCTGGAGGTGCTCGTACCAGTATTACTGGAGCTGCTGGGACTGGGGGTGCTGCTAGGGCTACTGGAGTTGGTCCTGCTGGAGGAACTGCAGGAGCTACTGGCGGTACTGCAGCTGACGGTCCTGCTCGAGCTGGAGCTGCTGGAGCTGGAGCAGCTGGGGGTGTTGGCGCTGGAGGTGCTGCTGGCGCTGGTGCTTCTGAGGGTGCTGGAGTTGGCGATGTTGGAGCTGGAGGTGCTGCTGGCGCTGGTGCTGCCGCTGGGGGTACTGGTGCTGTCCCTGCTGGTTCTGGAGGCGCTGCGCGGCCGCGGCCGTACTTCATTCCGCTCCTTGAGCAGGTTCTTGGTCTCCCGCCCTCTACTGGTCCTGCTCCTCCCTTAGAGTGTCCACAGCCTTTCCAGTCACGGTCACAGTTACAGCCCGCCTCCCCCCTACCTGCTCCTTCTCCCTACACTGGTCCTACTGGAGGTCTTGCTGAGCGTCGTGAGCCCGCGTCTTGTCCTGCGTCGCCTGTTCGTGCTCCTCGCACTAGTAGTCGTGCTCCGCGTCCGCGTCCTCTTGCGGTCCCAGGCACACACCAGATGGCACTGCGTCCTTCCACTGCTCCTCTGCGTGTCCCGTTGCCGTCTCCTCCAGAGTCCTCTCTTCCTGTTCTTGCTGACCCGGAGTCTGACTCTCTTCGTGCTGCCAGTCCTACTGTCACGCGTCTCCTGGCTACTATTGTCACTGACCCTTCCTTTGAGTCCACTGCTGCGTCTGCCTTAGTTGCTGAGCTTGTCGACTTTGCTGCTCGCTGTCGTCTCGACTACGCCGCTAGTCTCTTGCTGAGTTTGAGTCTGTCCGTCCTCCGTCCGTCGGGGGTGAGTGTGCTCTTAGCACGGACGTCCTTGAGGACAGGCAGTTCCAGTGTTTTGCTGCTGCTTTGCCTCATCTCGTGTCCACGCTGATTTCCCTTGAGGGAGACCCGGATGCACCAGACATCCCGACTCCTCGATCTTACGCTGAGGCGATCGAGGGTCCCTACTCCTCACAGTGGCAGTCAGCCATGGACGCAGAGATGGCTTCCTGGAAGTCCACAGGCACCTACGGCGACGAGGTTCCCCCACCTGGGGCGAACATCGTCAGTGGCATGTGGATTTTCAGGGTGAAGCGGCCGCCGGGTTCTCCGCCTGTCTTCAAGGCGCGTTACGTGGCTCGAGGCTTCAGTCAGCGGCAGGGAGTTGACTACTTTCAGACCTTCTCTCCCACCCCGAAGATGACCACTCTTTAGGTGCTGCTGCACATAGCCGCTCAGCGCGACTACGAGCTTCACTCTCTTGACTTCAGCACAGCTTTTCTGCAGGGCAGCCTGCACGAGGAGATCTGGCTGCGCCGCCCACCTGGCTTCACTGGGTCGTTTCCTCCTGGTACCCAGTGGAGCCTCCGGCGGCCAGTCTACGGTCTCCGCCAGGCGCCCCGTGAGTGGCACGACACACTGAGGACTACACTTGCGGCTCTTGGGTTTGCTCCTTCTACTGCCGACCCGTCGCTGTTTCTGCGCACCGACACCTCTTTGCCACCATTCTACATCCTCGTGTACGTCGACGACTCGGTCTTTGCCACAGCTCACACTGCTGGACTCGCCCACGTGAAGTCCGAGCTGCAGAAGAGACACACGTGCACAGACCTGGGTGAACTACGCAGCTACCTTGGCTCGCAGATCACCCGGGACAGAGCACAGCACACCATTACCCTGACTTAGTCACACATGGTGCAGCAGGTCCTTCAGCGCTTCGACTTCACGTACTCCTCGCCTCGGGCCACTCCTCTGTCTACTCGCCACTCGCTCTCAGCTCTGCCTTCGGATGAGTCCGTAGAGCCGAGTGGCCTGTACCCAAAGCTTGTTGGCTGCCTCATGTACCTGATGACCTGCACACGACCTGACCTTGCATACCCTCTTAGCATCTTGGCACGCTATGTTGCTCCTGGGAGACACCGACCAGAGCACATGGCTGCAGCGAAGAGGGTGTTGCGCTACGTGTGCAGTACGTCGGGCATGGGGCTAGTGCTTGGAGGGTGACGTCCACCGGTCCTCACAGGTCACGCAGACGCTTCTTGGGCTGACGACCAGGCTACGCAGCGGTCGTCACAGGGTTACACCTTCAGCCTTGGTTCCGGCTCTGTTTCGTGGCGGTCTACCCGCTCGTCTTCTGTTCTCGGCTCCAGCTGTGAGGCTGAGATCTACGCGGGGGCCATGGCTGCATAGGAGCTACGCTGGCTCACCTACTTGCTGACTGACCTAGGAGAGCCGCCTCGTTCTCCTCCAGTTCTGTACGTAGACAACAAGGCCATGCTGGCCTTGTGTTGGGAGCACAGACTGGAGCACAGAACGAAGCACATTGCTCTTCGCTACTTCCTTGCTCGCGAGCTGCAGCAGCGTGGTCAGCTGCGCCTTGCTTACGTGGCCTCTCAGGCCAACACTGCTGATATCTTTACCAAGGCACTTCCGCCTTGTGATCATCAGCGCTTCTGTACGATGCTAGGTCTTGTGCCTACTTGGCCTCACTTGCTCACTTCTTGACCTTGCTTGTACTGTGATATTTCTATACCTGCACTTGCTTGTTTACCTTTATATATGATCTTGCATGTGAATTGGCCTTGTGGCCTTGAACTTGTGCTCGGAATGTGTGGTGACGTTGTGATGCACCCTGAGCTTGCTTTGCTTTGCTTGACTGATCTTTTGACCTCTTGTTCTCCCCCACTTTGCCTATGGGGGTGTGTCAAACTCATATGCTATAGTCTGTGTAGGCTGTAGTGGGGTAGACAATATGGGGTACAACACTTTTAGGTTTTCCTACTTGTACCCACCTGCTTGCTAGTTCATTCATTCCTCATTTCTTCACAGGTACGGCAGCCAAGCCCAACAAGGAGAGACGATAGACCCATTTCCCGATGGAATTCAACTTTCAGCTTTGCTTTCAGAGCAACTTCGGATATCTTGGTGGTTTCATATGCTGCAAGTTGTTGTTTGGCTCGAAGGAGCGGTACTGTGACAGAGGGGTCAGGGGGACAAGAGGAGGCTTGGTGTTGTAATGAACAGATTAAGTAACAAAGATGCACGATGGTCTTGTCCGCACGGTGTCGTTCTAGAGAGGAAAAACGCTTCAGAGCGAGGCAAAGGTGGAATTTCCACAGGTCCCAGTCGATGGGGGATAAGGAGGAGGGGAGGAAACAGATATGCTCATCGATGATACGTGAGATGTTGGGGCGGGCTAGCAGTGATGTGCTGAGGCGCCTCGAGCGAGGTACGGCGGCAGGGTTGTCAAAGAGGAGAGAGCAGAGCGGGGCAAGAGCATGATCAGAAACACCAGAAGGAATGAGAAGATAGGGGGATGCGGCAAGGCGGGGTTGCAGCGACGCGGATATATATACACGATCAAGAGGAGCGGCGGGAAGGGGTGAGGATGAGCCTGGGGTGATGCGAGAGCGACCAAAGTAGGAAAAGAGGGTAGCATTGGGATGCAGGACACGGAAGGCATCCACAAGGGAGTGTTGCGACATGAGGGTAGAGAATAAGGACGCCTCACTACGTTCAAAGCCATGAAGAGCCCGATTACGATCAGCCCCGGAGCCGACTGAGTTAAAATCCCCCACAACGACGGTAAAGGGGGCGGCTGAAGTTGCCGCCAGGGCCGGGGAGAGGGTGCCACCAGCAGCGTCGTTCTAGCGTCGAGACTGGTGCGTATAGGGCTAGTAACCGAAATTGTTCATTGCAGTGATTTAGGTGGACAACAAGAAGCCTCCCATTCGGCGATGGTTCATGTGAGGAAATAGTAATATCCTTACGAAATACTAAAACAGAGATTCCACGGGGGGAAAGATGTGACGAGGTAGATGGAGAGGCGGCGTGTGAGTGCGCTGCAGGGCGAAAAGAAAGTTGTAGCTTGGGTAGATTCTTTGAAAGGCGTGTGCCAATGAGAACAAGAATATCAGTTTTAACAAGTTGAGAGGAGATCCAATATTTGAGACAATTCAGTTTATAAGGATGATTGATCCCATTAACATTAAGCGTAAGAATGCAAAGAAAGGTTTTCATGTTGGCAAGCATAAGCCCCCCCACACTGGTTGTAGTGCGGATCCACGGGGAAAGAGAGACCCGCACAGGTTGTGGTGCGGACTCAAAGAAAAGGCGATAGGGGGGAAACTAGCGAGATGAAGCAAAATTCCAGAGCCAAGTAGTGAACGAGTCCATGAGTCCCATGCTGCAGATTTCCTTGATTTCAGGCATGCAGGAAGGCTGCAATGCACGGCTGCTCGAGCAGGGTTAAAGCACGCCAAGTGCTGTACTTTTCCTTGGCCGGAGGGAGGTGGGAGGTGGTGCGCAGCTGCGCAGCATGTGGACCAGAGGCCATGTGAGACATAGCACTGTCGAGGGCCTTTCCGCAGCAGAAATCGCAGAGGACGCAGGTATAGGGTTCGGCGAGGGAATCGAGCCCAATGAAGAGCAAGCCAGGGTCGTTGCAGAACGACACTGGCACAGCATGAGCGCCAAGGATCTGGCCTGCCATAGGTTGGTACTAGGGTACAAGGAGCAAACACGGAGGGATGGGTGGTACAAAAGGAGAGGGGGCATTTGGGGGAGCCACAATGCCCAGACGAAAGCATGGATGGAGTGTTATAAAGAATTAAAGGCAGCAACGCTTGCGGGAGGTGGGTATGCAAGGAAAGTATAGAGAGGACGAGTAAGATCAGGTAGGGATGCAGTTTAAAGCCCAGGGCAGAAGCACATTGTTGAGGTCTGAGGGGATAGAGAGCGGGGGAGATTACGAGGGGCAGAGAATACAAGAAAGGTTGCTGGAAAATCTCTGAACCCAGGGGCGGCAAGGAAGGCTGGACAGAGCACGATGGACAGTGGGGTGCGAGAGGAGGGGTGAAAGCTACATGGAGCAGAGGAGTAACAGCGGGGGGGGGCTGGAAAAGCAGGGAGAATCTTAGAAGTGTGGCAGATGGGAGGAGAGAGCACGGGCAGGGAGTCCAACGCCTCATACGAAAGGGGGAGGAGGGACTCATTGGCATGAACTGATCGCGCCCTCAGTACAGGTCAAAGCTAGAAGTGGGGGGCAGGGGAGCAATTTTGGGTATGGGGAGTGCTAGGAGGCCTGGGTGGAGAAGATGAAGCAAGTGTAAGAGGGGACAATGAAGAAGAAGAAGAGGCACGACTGTTTGACTCAAGGGGGGGGATGAGTCGGTGTGGGTGGGAGGACAAGGGACCAGAGTAATGCAGAGATGATATGAAATGGTATAGCAGGACACACCATTGGTTTGCTGGAGCTGGCCAACCGAGATAGTTTGTTTGTTGGTGAGGTGTTGCCTACGGCGAGCCGCAAAGGACTCACGATCCGCATCCTGGTGATTGCTCGCACAGAAGGTGCACGGATGAGAAGAGAAGTTGAGCAACATGGGCAAGCCTCCTTCCTCCAGCGGGATGGACGCCAGAATGCGCTTGAAGTTGGGGTCGTCGGGGCATGGTATCGGAATGCCATCCATGATCGTGACCTCGAAGGGGTCCGAAACCCGGTGGAAGTGGTGGAGATTCTCAAGCCATGGCACGCCATCCTCCGTCGTGGCGTCAAGTAGGAACTCCTTGATGTCATCCGGGTCATAACTGATGGGGACGTTGCGGACAGAGAGCGTGGTCGTTCCGTTAGCCTTAGAAGCGGTAAACTCGGGATGAGGGTCATCATACGCCTTCAGCAGGACGGTCCGGGCTGAGGCGAGCCTTAGGGAGAGCGGGAAGAGGCAGCGGAAGGCCACAGCGACATCAGCAGAGGGCCAGGATAACAACAGCCGGGCATACGAGCGTCGCGGGACCTGGAGAGCCTCGCCAGGCGTAGCCTCGTAGGGAGGAATGGTTCCATTCGGGAACATGTGTCCCCTGAGCAGGCGGACAGCCGGACCAGAATATCTGCCCGATTCGCGTCAACCCCAGCTTCCTGCAGCAGAAGGGTGACGACCGCCCAACGGCGGCGGGGAAGAGAAGCCGGGCCCGCAGCGGCCAAACGAGGGTGGCGAAGGGGGCGGGGAGGTGGGGGCTGCTCCACCGCCGACACAGGGACAGCCCTCGTCGTGCGAACCGGCAGAGTAGGCGGGGAGGCCATCGGGGGAGCCATGGCAGGCTTGGGGCTAGGGGAAGCGGGCATGGAGAGGGGCTGGTTGACTTGCGCCTGGGGGTTGGTCACAGGCTGCGCAGACATGTTCTGCCCCTGCTGCGGGGCTGATGCATTGCTCGCAAGGGGGGCCGGTGCCGCCAACTTGGCCGCGGAGGTCCCAGGGTTACCATCATCAGACCCAGCCGTGGCAACACAAGGCTTCTTGGCGGCAGGAGAGTCGTCGCCTCCGAGATCCTCAAGCGGGAGGTCGTCAGTGGGATCGTCTTACTGCCTTCATGGCGCAGCGACTCGGGATGCCGCTTAGGCTCCCAGTCTGCTTTTTGGTGTCGCTGTGGCCTCTGCCTATGTGCTCCCACCTTTGACATTTCACTCCCCCCCATGCTGTATAACTGCCTCTGGCTCCCTCCTCGTCTCCCTCCGCGATTCGCCCTAGCGCAGTTACAGCTCCTTGTTAAGTGTAGCCCGCCCTTTCGCCTTCCACGCTTGGCCCTCTCTTCGCGACTCGGTCCATCAGCCAAACGCCTCCCCTCCTCACCACCCCTCGGCCTCTACACTGGTCCGCCCTGCTGTGCCTCCTCCCTCTACTATTTAATCACGCCACCCTACTCCTCCAGTCACTGGCCCCATTTACTCCTCAAATCACTGGTTCACTCCTCATCACAAGCGCTCTCCTTCATGGCAGCTCGGGGGACCGGGCCAAGCAGAAGACTTCAAGGAAAATTGGAGCAGGTGGGGGGGACTTGGTTGGAATCGGTTGTATCTGCTCTTGAAAGTGCTGCCAGGGGAGGGGGGACAATCGGTTGGGCAGGGGGCTTGTTGCAGAAGAAACTTGTGTGGCAAAAACAACATTTGGGACTGAAAACTTAAGTGCAAGAACCAAGAAAAAGAGGAGAATGAGTTGGAGAATGAAATTGTGCTACATGGTTCAGGAGAAATATGCGTAGGCATGAGGAGCGAAGCGCCGGGCAAAGAATGATACACCAACCGCTTGCTGGCGCGAGGGCTGGGGCAGTTGAAGAGTTGAGGAGAGGGCCGCGAAACTGTAATGGCAGCGTTTGCGGAACGGTTAGGAGTTGGTCCAGTGATAGGTTGAGCAAATTGCCTGTGGGCTGCAGAGAAACACGAAAACAACCAAAACACAATAGAAACCAGGCAAAAACGGAGCTTACCTAAAAACCTACCATCTTCTAGCGTGAGGTCGAGGGAGAGAAGCCAGCCAAGGTGGCGAAAGGCTAGACCTACGAAGGGTAGGGTAGGGTAGGGCGAAGGCTCCTGCTGTGCACGTTTCGGTGCATGTGGTGTAAGGAGGAGGGTGAAGGGAGGTGACCCAGGGAAGGGAATGGACGGTGCTTCTCATGGCGAAGTTTTTTTGCCGACACAGTGTGGTGCGGAGGGGTGGGATGGTACTGGGCCGTGATGTCGACTTTGAAAGGCGGATTAGGGCGTGTATAAGGAAATTCCCGTATTCCTTACACCACATCCCTACTTAGCGCGTACATGGCTATTCTCACCACACGTGCACCGTTACCACTCGCGACACTCGCCTTGACCACTTTCCCACCACCTCGCGTGTCGCAACCCAACCTCACAGCTCGGCTGGTAACCTACGCTCCGGGCCTCCGCTGACAATTCCTGACCTCAGTCCCAACCACAGTCACAGGCCCGTCGCGCATCTCCCACAATTCATTACCATTACCACTGTGGCCTTCGCTATATAGTTATCATTCATTCCTTCGCTCGATGCACTGTTTTGCTTCGATAATGCAATTCTCGCTTGCTCGTTCGATTGCATTCGTAACAGCGTAGAACCTTGGGGAGTTTTTTTAAACAAACCGCACTTTTTGAACGGCTAAAAATGGTCTTTCTGGTAAGCAATTTTTTACGTAAGCTAGAGTACGTTTCCGAGCGGCAACCTTCCAAACCGTACCGGCTTCCCCCAGATTTTCCACGCCCTTATTGCGCGTAACCAGTAGCGGTTTTCCCCTGGATAAGACAATTAAAAAAAATTTGACGGCATTGTTATGGCCGTGGAATCAGGAACTGAGGGTGGAACGCGCGGATTAGGTTTGGGCTGAATGCCACTTCGTGAACTTTCGCGCCTGAAATGGGAAACGTGGCAACGGGATCAGGAACCCCCATCCCCACCTTCCCCCCCATCAGAATCGCGTGCCATCCACATCGCCATCCCAAAGCAATTCCCCGTTAAATGGTGAATTGTGATGGGATGGCGTGAGGCGGAATGGTTGCCCGGGGACGAAATCGCTTCCCCGTTTCCGAATGCCATGAAGCCGTCCTAAATGGGGGGAAATTGAGAGTGTTCACCAGGCCCTCGAGATTTCATTTGGGTCGGACGACATTGTAGGTTCGGCAGATTTTTTACGGGCTGACCATGCTGACGGACTGTAACGAACTCTAACTGACGAAATCAAGAAGGCATGACTGACCTTTGTGGTCCCGTCATTTTTTATGTTGATTGCGCAGGCGAGCACCGCCAATTTGTGTCCATTGCTCTTATCCTCATCTTGAACTTGTTTGATAACGAGGTCATTAATAAATGAGGGGAAACCAGTCACGACTCATTCCCAACCAGCCCATGCTACAAAGCAAACCAGACAGTTGGCACTATTAGCTGGCTGCAGGGATAAGGATTAGTATCACATAATGGTCTTAAAAGTACAAACAAAAAAATGATATTACCGGCCGATTTTAGTAGATTATGATTTAGATGATATTATGATCATAATCGCTAACTGAGAACATGGATAATCTAGCAAACGTCTTGTTGGCGTACGTGGTGAACACTTTACTTTCTTATCGTAGTGAACAGACACCAGCTTTGCTGGGGAGTATTCTGTAGAAGGGTGATTTGTTTTTTCAAATGATATGAAGCATAGCTGTCTAGCCACGCAAATGCGTATAGCTTCCCATCCCCTCCCCCCTCCCCTCCTTCGTCGATTGTTTGGAGCATCGCTTGAAAAAAACATGGAATTCCAGAGGAACTGAGCAATGGTACGAATACGAAACATTAGGAGACGTCGTTTTTCGATTTATGCGCATAGCGAGCATTCCAAAAGGCCTTGGCAGTAACGCCAACTAGTAGGCTCATGGGGGCAGTCTGGCCAGCTCGAGAGGGGAGAGGGAAGAAGATGTGCTCTGTCGGGGGGGGGGGGCAGCCTAGGTGGAGATAGGCAACCAAACTCAACGCCGATGCTACTTTACAGCTCGATGGGAAAGTGGGATGAATAGAAACATGTCCTTATGCTACGTCTCAAAAGATCCTCCCGCTAGGAAAAACACCATGTACAAAACAAAATTGAGCACCTACACTACCTCAGTAACCGACTCCAATTAGAATCCGCAATCACCCCGCTAGACTCAGAGTCAACCAATCAACTGTGTAAGGCCCAGCAACACCTAGCGAGATACATCGCAACCAAAGTCGGCTCCAGGTATGGCAACAACTCTCGACGGGGTCGATGATTGGTTGCAACGACACAACATGCGAATCAACTGGACGACAAGTGACTCCACAGTGCGAGTGAATGGTAACACCATCGCCCTGCCTTGCTGGAGCTCGCCTAAGTCTTCGTTGGTGCGTGTCAACGCGATTACAATGTAACGTGACGTAGCAGCAGGAGCTAGCGTATACGCGGTTGGCATTCAAAAAGCCGAGCTAGAAGACAAGCTGAGTGATTTGTAGAAAACTGCTCGCTGACGTATCGGATGACTTGGCACCGCTGTTGAAGCAAAACATTGGGATCTTTCTAGACGATTTGCCGGAGGGCACATCACTACACAACTACAAAATAGGGGGCACAGCGGACAGTACGCCAATAATTTCGATTGACGCAACCCAAACAAGACAAACTACGGAAGCAGCTCGATTACCTGCTTGAGAAAAAATATGCGTAACCCAACCCGAACTGGACGAACTAAGGAAGCAGCTAGATTATTGCAGCAACCTCATCTTCAGGGGTTGCGAAGCTGTGTCAGCCGTGCACGTAAACTAAGTCTGCGCTTGCTTAATTGTGTTATAGACACAGTAGGCTTCAATGTGCCTAAAACGAAAGATAGAGTCAGGGCCCTCGCTATCAGACATTTTTGTCTGTTTTTCTGAGAAATCAGACAGATTTTTTTTCGCTCATCTGATTTTCAAGAAATGGGTGCATTATGCCGTCTGATGAGGCAGAAATGGTTTTTAGTTTCCATCTGTTCTATCAGACACGTGTTTTCTGTTTTGTCTGAAATCGAAACATAGCATATCGCGATTTCCAGCGGTGGGAAGGAAATCTCTCCTGTGACAGTGCATGGATCACTGCTGTGACAGGTTGACTCGTTGCAATCTTTATACGCAGTGCGAACCCCTCTTGTGATAGGGCGAATGTGGTGAATAGGGGCGAATGTGGTGTGACGGGGCAAATGTGGTGTGACGGGGCGAATGTAGTATGACAGGGTGAGTGTTGTGTGCCCTTCGAATGGATGTGACAGGCGAGAGAGAAGTTCGACTCAATTTTTTTCCCACGTGCATCTGCACACTCGTAACTCTGTATTGATTGGTCTGACAAGGTTTTTTAAGATTTCTGATTCGTCAGACACTCAAAAGCAAAAATTCTGATGCATCAGACGGGCCCGAAGGGCACTATGGCAGCAACATAGTCTTAGAACACAACTTAGGAATAGTTAGCAAGGGTTACGAGTTGGGAATGACTCCCAGCTCCTACAAACCCCAAGAGCCGAGGTACAGTGATGTGGAACAGTGCCACACTGTCCCCAACCACGAAGGGTCTCGAAACTACCCTTCACTAGGGCCTACACCAAGTGAAATGTTACACTGCACAAAGTAATGTAACTATCTTCAATATCTTGAGGTTTGCGAGCTTCGCGATCACTTGAATCTTGACACCAAGGCTCTGGTTCTTCACCACAAACTCATCCTTGAGTTCTTGATGGGTCTGCTGCACACACCTGTGACATGCCGAACGTTCGACAAGCGACAAAATAGAAACCGCGCACGACAAAATAGAAACCGCGCGGGACACACAAAATGACTGCGTTACATGCGACTAGCGATAATTCGCTATACACTTGACACACACACTCGACATCATGACCCATCATTCACACACTATTATAAGCATGAAATATATATTATCCCATGCCCTCATGCCATTCCATGCACACACGCATGCACGCACATGGACAACAAGCCGAGTGCAAACTGTAGGGTTGCACCAACAAACTCCCCCTCGGATTGTTGGCCTTAGGATCTTGCTCTCTCAGTTCAGAGCCATCCCAGCAAGCTTGCAACACTTCCAGTGCTGCTGCTCCACCAGCCTCTTGGTCATCATGTCAGGTGGCTGCCTCGTCGTCTTCACGTAGCGCAGTTCAACTTCACCCGCGGCCACCATGCTCCTCGTCCAATGCCACTTCACCCTCATGTGCTTTGTCAGGCCGTGCAACACAGGGTTCTTGGCTAGAGCAATGGCTCCCTGGCTGTCACAATAGAGAGGAGTAGGTCCTTGCTGCTCATCCCCCAATTCAGCCAACAAACGCCGCTGCCACACAATCTCCCGTACGGCACGGAAGAGTGCCATGTACTCGGATTCCACCGAGCTCAATGCTTGGTCCACCTGCTTCTTGCTTTCCCAAGCAGTAGGGCCTCCACCAACACAGCAGATGAAGCCTCCCACACTTGTCATGTCCTCTGGTTCAGATGCGTATGAAGCATCCGAGTAGGCGGTGAGGAACAAACGCCCGGGTTCCACTCCATCCGCGCCCTTTTGGCGCCTTTGCGCCGCCGCCGAGTATTGCAGCCCAACGGTCGGTGTTTGGCCAAGATACTTGGCCACCCTCATTCCAGCTGCTACCTGCTCCTCATTAGGGCATTGCACAACCCTTGCCAGCTGCCCGGTAGCAAAGGCCACGTCCGGCCGAGTGTTGACCGCCGCGTACATGAGACTGCCCACTAACGAGTGAAAACGGCGCCTCTCCTCTTCACCAACGCTCTCCTCCTCTGGCCCCTTCACACACTTGAACCTAGAGGGAAAGGGAGTAGCCACATGGCCTTCACTTTGGCCGAAGTTGGCGGCCAACGCCTCCAGGTACTTCCGTTGGTGCACCCGCATGCACCGCTTCTCCACGTCGCGTTCAATGTGGAGCCCGGGATAGAAGTTCACGCCACCAAGGGACTTGCACTTGAACTTGTCTTGCAGCTTCAGCATCACCTCCTTGACAAGGTCAGAGGAGGGTGAGAAGATCAGGATGTCATCCACGTACACCACAATAAAGCTCCTCTGCTCCCCCTCGCCAAGCATGAACAAGGAGTGATCGGCCGTTGAGGGAGTAAAGCCGATCCCCTCCAACACTTCGCGCAGCTTCATGTACCACTGCCTAGGGGCCTGCTTCAGCCCATAGAGGGCCTTCTTTAGCTTCCACACTCTGCCGCTGCCATCGTCAAACCCCTCTGGCTGCGCCATAAAAATCTCCTCCTCAAGGATTCCGTTGAGGAACGCCGTTACGATGTCTAGCTGCTTCACCACCCAACCTTTGATCGCGGCTCCCGCGAAGAGGGTTCGCAGTGTCGTCGGCTTCACCACAGGGGCAAACAGCTCCTTGAAGTCCACCTTCTCTTTCTGCTGGTACCCCTTGGCTACAATTCTAGACTTGTAGCGCTCTATCTTGCCGCCGGCGTCCGACTTGATCTTGAAGAGCCACTTGGACGTTATCGCCTTACGCCCCTCCGGTAGCTCCACCAACTCAAACGTGTCGTTCTCCTCGATGCTCTTCAGCTCACTCTCCATGGCCTTCTTCCACTCCTCAGCATCACTGCTCTCCAGGGCCTCCTTGAGAGTTGCTGGTTCTCCCGGCATCTCCACCGGAGAGAAGAACGCGAAGGCACACTCCTCGTAGTCACTCTCCTCGTCGTCTCCGACCATCATTGCCGCTCCGGCTAGGGCTGTCTTGCCCTGCTTTCCCGGTGCATCATAGGTCAGCCTATTAGGGGGTTGTACTCTCCTCTTCCCCCTTCCTTCCTCCTCAGCTGCAGGGACTTGAAGGCCTTGGCGTTGCCGCAGTGTGGCTCGAATCCGTGGAGCACTCGTAGTGCGGGAAGGGAGTGACGGTGCATGCTCCCTTACTTGCTGCACCTCCTCCTCTTCTTCCTCTGCATCATTGGCCTCCTCTCCCTCATTCACAAGGGAAGATTGCCTTGTGTTGGTGCTGCCGCTGCTCAGCTCCAAAGGCAGCTCCACGTGCTCCAAGCCGGAACTCTTCACCTCTCCAAACCGCACGCCTATCTTCGCCTCATTCTCCGCCTTCCAATCCTTGTACATGAAGTTCTCCATGAACTTGCAGTCCCTGCTCACCATGAACTTCTTGGTGAATGGGTCCCAAAGAAGCCACCCCTTGCTGTTTTGGGCCATGCCCAAGTGCACGGCCCACACCGCTTTGGCACCAAGCTTGTTGTGCCGAAGATGCTTAGGCACGAGCGCCATGCACATGCACCCGAACACCCGAAGCATATCCGCCTTTGGCTTCCTTCCAATCCACTCCACATAGGGCACCCATTTGTCTGCTCCCACATGAGTCAAAACTCTGTTCTTGGCCACACACGCGCTCCGCACCGCATCAGGCCAGAAATAGTCGGGTAGCCCGGCTTCAATGAGCAACCCGCGTGCCGCCTCCGTGATTGTGTGGTTCGCTCGCTCGGCAATGCCATTCATTGCAGGGGAGTATGGCATGGTGAGGGAGTGCCGAATACCATTCTTCTTCAGCCACAACCCAAACTCCTTGCTCTGGAACTCTCCCCCTCGATCGGTGCGGATTGACTTGACTAGACGGTCTTGTTGCCGCTCCACCATCGGGAACCAATCCGTCTTCAACGTTTCAGCCACGTCGCTCTTCTTGGCCAGCACGTACACCCAAGTCATGCGGGTGTAGACATCCACTATGGTGAGGAAATACTCTGCACCAGCAGCTCCAAGCTTCAGGGGGCCCACCACGTCCATCACCACCTCATCAAGTGGTGCCTTTCCGGTTGCCTCCGAACTAGGGAACGGAAACCGGGTGAACTTGGCTTGAATGCACGTCGGGGAGCCAAGCCCCTGATCGGGCTCCCCCTTCACACGTATGCCAGCAACCATCTGGTTCTTCACTAGCTGCTGCAAGATAGGCAGGGCCACATGCCCCATTCGCTGATGCAAGGTGAGCCAATCACACTCCCCCGTAGCCGAAGTCGGGTTGGAGAATGCCGCGCTCGCAATGGCGCCCCACATGCTCTCTCCGTACTCCTCTTCCGCTGCTGCCTTGGGGTTCTCCTCACCCTTGTGCTGCTCCTTGGCTGCTGCACCACACTTGTTATGATCACCGAGCTTGCTGGTCCCTCCAAGATTGCACTTCTTGGACTCCTTCTCCTTAACGCGACCGTTCGCGCCATCGCCGCTACCAACCGCTTCACCCTTGGTGCTGACGCTTGCTGCCACTTGCCTCTCCTTAGGAATGGGGACCACAGGGATCTGCCACATCTCGTTGTAGACGTCCCTGTCCTCATGAAGGTCCCAAAGAATCCGATCGCCAAGCCTTGCGGTGTAGGTCTTGGCTCCCTTCGAGTTCGTGTCCATGCCGGCCTTTGCCAACCGCCGCACGGAAATCAGGTTCGCAGTAAGGCTGGGCACCCAGAGCACGTTCTTGAGGCCCACCATCTTCCTATCAGCACCCTTGAAAATGGCCTTGCCCATGCCTTTCACCTCTGCTCGCTGCCCCAAAGCCGATGTGACATGCTTCACCGGTGACAGCTTGAGTTCGGTGAGCAAGTCGGGGCGAGGTGTCATGCTATAGGTAGCGCCGCTGTCAATCACCCAATAGTCCAGGGGGTGTAGGGTCACCTTCCCCACAGCTGCTGGCTCCTCAAGGTCTTCATCCTTCTCAGGACCAACAGGTACTTGCGTCAACACGAAGTAGAATAGGCCCGGGTACCGATCGCCGCTCGGGTCCTTGTCGTTATCTTCGCTCTTCACATTTGCAGCACCGCCACCGCGACCGCCACGACCTCCACGGCCTCGTCCTCTCCCTCCTCCTGGTCCTCTCCTCTCTTGGCCTTGAGCAGGGGTCCATCCATCTGGGAGCTTGTAGCAATCGCGCCACATGTGTCCGGTCTTGTGGCAATAATGGCATTCGCTGTCAAATCGTCCGCGACCGCGACCGTAGCTCTTGTCGTCGCTGCCGTAACCGCCACTTCCACGGCCTCCACCGAAGTTGCTGCCTCCAAACCTTCCTCCCCCTCGTCCTCTGGCTCTTCCTCGGCCATATCCACGGCCGACGCTCGCTGCCCCAGCGCCATCCGCACTCGCCAACTCACGGCAGCGGAAATCCTCTTGTAGGATCGCTCGCTTCACGTCTTCAAGCGAGAGGCGGGGCAAGTCGCGATTCAAGTTGATGATGAGCGAGGACCACGACTCAGGGAGTAGGGCCAGCAACTTGGTCTTCTTCTGGAGCTCACTGTAGTTCAAATCAGCTCCCCCAAGCCGCGTCAACAAGTCGAAGAATTTCTGCACCCCGTTTTCCACGGGTTCATCTTCCTCAATTCGTAGCGTCGCCATTTGCCGTTCCAACACCACAGCTACCGCCGCTGTTGGAGGAGCGTGTACACCCTTGAGAGCAGCCCATGTCTTTGGTCCCTTCTCTGGATCATGCTGGAAAGGCTTGATGTGACGGATTTGACTGCTCCCCAACTCTTGCCCAAGTAGGAGATAGCCTTGTGCGCTCTTCCGCACCCACGGGCTCTTCTCCGGGTCGTTCTCGGGACGCTTCTCCGTTCCTTCCATCACCTCCAGCAGGTCCTAGTGATCAAACACATTCTCCATTCTGAAGGACCATTCAGCAAAGTTCTCGCCGTTGAACTTGTCAAGCCCGAACACTCTTGGTTCGTCCCTAGAAGGTCCAAGAGTCGGTTGCACGGGCACCACGGCTGACTCACGGGCTTGGCCTTGTGCTTGGGCATCTCCATTGCCACCAGCACCTCTGCCACCCCTTTCTTCAGGTTTAGCCGTTGTCGTAGCTGCTCCAAGGGGCTCTGATACCACTTGTTATAGACACAGTAGGCTTCAATGTGCCTAAAACGAAAGATAGAGTGCACAGTCGGATTTCTGCACAGCGGCTTTAAACGTTCATAGCGATCTTCTCACAGCTCCAAATGACTTCATTCAACTTGGATCTAGAGCACCTTAACGTTGCCTACACTAGGCAATTTAGATCGCACGATTTCATAAAGAATTGACGACACAGCGTTGGTTTGAACGAACGGCACTATGGCAGCAACATAGTCTTAGAACACAACTTAGGAAGAGTTAGCAAGGGTTACGAGTTGGGAATGACTCCCAGCTCCTACAAACCCCAAGAGCCGAGGTACAGTGATGTGGAACAGTGCCATACTGTCCCCAACCACGAAGGGTCTCGAAACTACCCTTCACTAGAGCCTACACCAAGTGAAATGTTACACTACACAAAGTAATGTAACTATCTTCAATATCTTGAGGTGTACCCTTTTCGCGAGCTTCGCGATCACTTGAATCTTGACACCAAGGCTCTGGTTCTTCACCACAAACTCATCCTTGAGTTCTTGATGGGTCTGCTGCACACACCTGCGACATGCCGAACGTTCGAAAAGCGACAAAATAGAAACCGCGCACGACAAAATAGAAACCGCGCACGACAAAATAGAAACCGCGCGGGACACACAAAATGACCGCGTTACACGCGACTAGCGATAATTCGCTATAAACTTGACACACACACTCGACATCATGACCCATCATTCACACACTATTATAAGCATGAAATATATATTATCCCATGCCCTCATGCCATTCCATGCACACACGCATGCACGCACACGGACAACAAGCCGAGTGCAAACTGTAGGGTTGCACCAACATGGTATGCGCGGAACTGCGCGAGGGTGAGCCTTTCATAATATAGAACATTGCGCGGGTGGGATCTTGTTGTTGAGTAGCTCGAGGATGACCTATGCTTCGTATTCGTAACTTATGCTAAGATGAACCCCCCATCGCACGTGGCTCGTTTAGAGATCGTCCATTGCGCGAACTCCAGGGGTGCGTCGCGCACGTGCTTCATCTGGGTCTTCTTCAGGTACATGTTCAAGTACTGCTTCCGCTTCCCCCTCCTCTGTATCTTCTTCGACAGCATTAGTGCGAGGAAGGTGTGGCCAAGGATGACTGGAAGAGGAACGTTTGTTCTCGGGATGGTCCTTGGCACAAGCTCAGGCTCGAACTTTTTAGGGTCGGGGCCGTAGACGGTGCGACAGGGAGTTGGTGGTTCATTTCCCCAATTGATTATGTCCCATGGGTCGCTCGATGGCATTATGTTTTTGGAAGAAGGTGGTGGTGTAGGCAGCCACGAAGGGCGGCCGAGGGGAACAAGAGCTGGTAAGGTTTCTTCCCCTATTCTCCCCTTTTTGTTGTTCTTGACTGCACGAGGCGCCCCATTCTCCATTTGAGCCTCCCCATCCGCCAGTTGTGGTTCCTTAATCACCAATGGCGGTGGCCCATGTGCCTCCGATGTCGCCCCATGATCCAATGCTCCTGATCACCTATCCATGGTTGCTTCCGAACCCACCTTCATTAGAGGCGCCCTCTCCTCCGCATTCTCCCCAAGTGCCGAAGGCAAGCGTGTTGCGTCTTTGAGTTTTGCTTTGGCATTGAAGCTCATCTGCTTAGCGGCGCCAGTTCCTCCTCATCTTCTTCTTGCATGGCATTGGGTTTGCGCCAATGGGGGCAGATGTTCAAGTACGTGTGTTGTGGCATCGTAGGAGCGCAGCTTTCCTGCATTGTTATAGGTTCCATGCGTTCGCCTTCCAGGATCCACTAAAACCTGTCATGTGCCGGTCCGGGAAGCGAGCATTTTCGTGAGCCAAAAAATCCTGAAGGTGGTGGTTGCAAGCTCCAATGTTGACATTCCTTGGTCAGCGGCTTGAGTCCCTTGGCTTTTGCGATCTCGTCAGGCCCTTTGCCATTGATGTCGGTGCCTGAGGCGGTGGGAGTGTGGCAGTCCCTATAGACGTCATCGGGCCCGGGGTTGTGTAGATCCGTCTGGCACACGTGCTGGTGGTGTGGCACCCAATGCCTGCTGTTTGGAGCTTCCACTCGGACCGTTGGATGTATTCGAAGCGGAGCAAGACGAGATCAATCAACTCATACGTGACGCCGCTACGATCCAAGATGTCAAAGTCGAGTACATACACGTCGTTATTTGCACAGGCTCGTCCAAGATACTTCCCCACTCTGTCGGGGGGCGCAAAGTGAAGATCGGTGCAAAGCTCCACTCTACAGTCCATCAGCTATGACACCGAAAGCAAGTTCAACCGCAGGTTCTAAACGATGAGCACGTCGTTCAACGTGATGTGTGTGTTGTTGTCGCGTACTTTAAGCACGACGATTCCCTTCGCGCTTGCGCACAAACTTCCGTTGTTCGCCACATTGATGTAAGTGACCATCGGGGTGAGGATGGCGTTGGAGATGAACTCCTTGAGCCCATCATTTGCTACCCGCAGCATGTATCAAGGTACCATATCTAGTGATCCTTGTCGTCATCACGTACAAGTAACGTGAGTCGAAGTGTTATGATGAGTTGGGCGTTGTACGTGATAATATTTTCTCGCGCGATCCAGCTGCGCGTGCCGGCCTAGGGTCGTACATGTGTGGAGGGCTCTCAATTGTTGGAACAAGCAAGTTTCAGTCCTGGGTGAAGGGGTTGTTTCGCTCGATAGTGAAGATCGGATCCGACGTAGGTTCTAGCGACGAAGTTCGTATATGGCAGCAGCGTGTTCCCCCTGTGTACCGCATCGCCTTGTTGCTAATGACGTTTCTTGCGCCTCCTGTCTGTGCTGGGTGTTGTTATAGATGTTGTGGTATTGTGTGTTTGGGGCACATGGTGCGGGCTGAAAGCCTTATGCTTGACGTGTGCCTTGTGGCACGTCTTGTTGGCCGACCCAATTGTTTAATTGGGTAGAGTTTGGGAGCGTGTTGGAGCGGAATCTGCATCGCTCCATTGAGTGACCAAAATTCGTACATATTTTGCTCCCAATTGTTCAATTGGGTGGATTTGGGAGTGTGTTGGAGCAGAATCTGCATTGCTCCATTGAGCGACCAAAATTCGTACATATTTTGCTATAGTGGAGCCTTGGTCGTCGATCTTCTTTGCAGTTAGCGTAGAAGGCGAGTCGTTCTCATCACGGCGCGGAGCAATCCTTGTGCGTATCCATATCTTGTTGTTCAACGAGAAGTGTGGCATAGGAGGAGGTTTAAAAGATGTCCCCCTGTTGCTAGGGTAGTGCCTTGCAGTATCTCCACTCATAGTGACCGATATGTAATCGAAGATAGTACTCTGGTGCTTCGCGATTTGATCGCGTATGCTCTAGTAATGGTTGATATAAGAATTTACCTTCTCCCCGGGCCCAATTTCACCGCAATGACTTTTTGGAGGAGTCTACTCGACGACATTGAGTCCTTCGGCTGGTACAACTTTGTGAGGTACCAGCAAGCCTCTAGTGGTGGAGACGGCTTCGTCTTGAACGAGCGAATGCCGAGTTCCTCTGTTGGCAACATGTTGCATAGTACAACACAATATGCCATGAGTGAGTCAATGTAGTACGTTGGGCATACGTAGCTTCTATCAAAATTATGGTATGTTTTGCAGCAGCATCTCCAACTCAAAGCTTCAAATATAGAAGTCATTTCCATAGAAAGCGTTACTTGTCTTGATTTTTAGTATGTAAATAGATTCTGATTGGGCTGAGACTATGGCATTATCAATTGGACAAGGGGGCTTTGGTGTTGATATGTTTGTGTCGCGTGAGAAGGTTTGCGAGGCGGTTTTGCGGTCAGTTAAGTAGCATGCCCGTGTTATAAACACTTCTATTATTTTACATTCACTCTGACAAGTGTCATCAATCTCACATCCGCTACAAACTACCTGCGATCAACGTTGAGCTAGATCTTGGTTACAACCCCAGTGGGACTGTAACATCGTATGAGAATAAGTCATGTATTCTTTGCCATCCCCACTTCCGAATGCTCTTACAAATTGAAAGTCGCGACTTGAACATGCTCATGCGTCAAGATGGCTTGAAGATTAGGAGGTCAGACACATCTGATGACTGAAGCTAAACCCAACCCTGCTGCGAACCCAGAGGCGACGACAACGATCATAACCGTCGCACTGGAGCAACCACTTCAACGACTTTCAACATTGGAGCAAGGACTCCAAACCTGGCCTCGTTTATGTATGAAATGAATGGAATACAAAACAACCTAGCTAGTCATATACTCTGAGGGGTGCATTCCCTTATTGCAGTTAAAATCAATTGTGCAGCATGGAACCCTTTTCAAACAGATTCCTGCCTTTCCCTCACTAATGCATCTACATGCAACGGTCTTCATGCTTCAACCATTGAAATACATGGAATACAAAACAACCTAGCTAGCCATGTACTCTAAGGGGTACATTCCCTTATTGTAGTGAAATTCAATTGTGCAGCGCGGGAACCCTTTTCAAACCGATTCTCGCCTTTTCCCTCACTGATGCATCTGCATGCAACAGTCTTGATGCTTCAACCGTTGAATTACATGGAATACAAAACAACCTAGCTATCCATGTACTCAGTGAGGTACATGTCAGAAAGTAGGAATGAAGAATGACTAGAACAACAGCAGTACAGAGTTTGTATAGCAAAACCTAATTGGGCTGTACCCCATAAGGAGTGCCCCACTACATCCTAGAGCATATAAATGTATAGTTCTGACACACCCCCATAGGCAAAGTGGGGGACAAGCAAGAGAAAGAAGCAAGGTCAAGCTCAGGGTGGATCACAACGTCACCACGCAGTCTGAGCACAAACAAATTGCCACAAGACCAGTTCACATGCAGAGTCATATATAAAGGAGAACAAGCAGTACGGTGATCACAACCTAGCAAATGTAAGCATGCAGGAATAAGTATATAGATCACAGTACAAGCAAAGTCAAGAGGTCTAGAAAAGCACACAAACACTGATGATCACAAGGCTGAAGTGCCTTGGTGAAGATATCAGCAGTGTTGGCCTGAGAGGATATGCAAACAAGATTAAGCTGACCACGCTGCTGCAACTCTCGAGCAAGGAAGTAGCGCAGAGCGATGTGCTTCGTTCTGTGCTCCAGTCTGTGCTCCTCACACAAGGCAATCATGACCTTGTTGTCGACGTACAGCATTGGAGGAGAACAAGGCGCCTCTCCCAAGTCGGTCAGCAGGTAGGTGAGCCAGCGTAGCTCCTGTGCTGCCATGGCCCCCGCGTAGATCTCAGCCTCACGGCTGGAGCTGCAAACAGAAGAGGAGCAGGTAGACCTCCACGAAACAGAACCGAAGCCAATGCTGAAGGTGTAACCCTGTGACAACCGCTGCGTAGCCAAGTCGTCAACCCAAGAAGCGTCTGCGTGACCAGTGAGGACAACTCGAGCCCGTCCTCCAAGCACGAGCCTCATGCCTGACGTACTGCACAAGTAGCGCATCACCCTCTTAGCGGCCTTCCAGTGCTCTGGTCGGTTTCTCCCGTGCGCAACGTAGCGTGCCAGGATGCTAAGAGGGTAAGCAAGGTCAGGTCGAGTGCAGGTCATCAGGTACATGAGGCAGCCCACAAGCTCTAGATATGGGCCACTCGGCTCTACGGACTCATCCGAAGGCAGAGCTGAGAGCGAGTGACCGGTAGGCAGAGGAGTGGACTGTGGTGAGGAGTACTAGAAGTCGAAGCGCTGAAGGACCTGCTGCACCATGTGTGACTGAGTCAAGGTAATGGTCCACCGTGCTCTGTCCCGGGTGATCTGCAAGCCAAGATAGCTGCGCAACTCACCCAGGTCTGTGCACGTGTGTCTCTTCTGCAGCTCCGACTTCACGTGGGCCAGTCCAGCAGTGTTAGCAGTGGCAAAGTCCAAGTCGTTGACGTACACGAAGATGTAGAACGGCGGCCGCGAAGTGTCGGTGCGTAAAAACAGCGACGGGTCAGCAGTAGAAGGAGCAAACCCCAGAGTCGCAGGAGTCGTCTTCTGTGTGTCGTGCCACTTGTGAGGCGCCTGGCGGAGACCGTAGACTGGCCGCCGGAGGCTCCACTGGGTACCTGCAGGAAACGACCCAGTGAAGCCAGGTGGACGGCGCAGCCAGATCTCCTCATGCAGGCTGCCCTGTAGGAAAATAGTGCTGAAGTCAAATGAGTGAAGCTCGTAGTCACGCTAAGCGGCAACGTGCAGCAGAACCCGAAGAGTGGTCATCTTCGGGGTAGGGAAGAAGGTCTGGAAGAAGTCAACTCCCTGTCGCTGACTGAAGCCTCGTGCAACGTAACGCGCCTTGAAGACAGGCAGAGAACCTGGCGGCTTCTTCACCCTGAAGATCCACATGCCACTGACGATGTTCGCCCCAGGAAGGGGAACCTCGTCAACGTAAGTGCTTGTAGACTTCCAAGATGCCATCTCTGCGTCCACGGCTGACTGCCACTGAGAGGATTAGGGACCCTCTATCGCCTCTGCGTAAGAGCGAGAGGTCAGGATGTCTGGTGCATCCGGTTCTCCCTCAGGTGCAATCAGCATGGACACGAGATGAGGTACAGCAGCTGCAAAGCACTCAAAGTCCTCCTGCCTGTCCTCAAGGACGTCCGTGCCAAGAGCACACTCACCCCCGACAGACGGAGGACAGACAGACTCAGACTCAGCAACAAGACTAGGGGTGTAGTCTAGACGACAGGCGGCAGCAAAGTCAACCAGCTCATCAACAAGAGCAGACGCAGCAGTAGACTCAAACAAAGGGTCAGTGACAACAGTGGCCAGGAAACGCGTGATAGTAGGACTAGCAGCATGAAGGGAGTCAGACTCCGGGTCCGGACCGTCAGCAAGGAAGGACGTAGGAGGAGACGGCAGAGGGATATGCAGTGGAACAGAGGAAGGACGAAGTGCCATATGCTGCATGCCGGGGACAGGAGGAGGACGCTGACGCGGAACACGACAACCAGTGTGAACAGCGCAAACAGGAGAGGAAGGACGAGACACAGGCTCACGAGGCTCTATAAGGGAGCCGGACAGCTCAGTGAAAGGAGAAGGAGCAGGCAGTGGGGAGTCTGGCTGTAACTGGGACTGCGACTGGACAGGCGGTGGACACAATAAGGGAGGCGTAGGACCAGTAGAAGGCGGGAGACCAAGAACCTGCTGAAGGAGTGGAAGGTAGTACGGCCGCGGCCGTGCAGTACCACCAGAACCAGCAGAGACAGCTCCAGTACCCCCAACTCTAGGGTCTCCAGCTCCAACTTCTGCAGCACCACTAGCTCCAGCACCAGCAGCAGCTCTAGCTCCAACAGACCTCCAACAGGAACAGCTCTAGCGCCTCCAACTCCCACTCCTGCAGTACCACTAGCTCCAGCACCTCCAGCAGCTCTAGCTTCAGCAGTACCTCCAGCATTAATAGCTCCAGCGCCTCCAGCTCCAACTTTTGCAGCACCACCAGCCCCAGCAGCTCCAGTACCTCCAGTACGAGCACCTCCGGGACCAGCGGCTCCAGTACCTCCAGCAGCTCCAGCCGCAGCAGGACCTCCAGCTCCGGCAGCACCACCAGCCCCACCAGCTCCAGCAGCACGGCTCTAGTGCCGAGCAAACCACTCGCACAGCTGCGGTGGAGAGAGTGGCTCCCGCCGTGACAAGACACCCGTAGGACCTCAAGAGGACAAAGTACCTCCAGGCTCAATATGCTCAGGCTGAGCACCCCCAGGCTCCGCACGCTCAGGCTCAGCACCCCCAAGCTCTGCACCCTCAGACTCAGCAACCCAAGGCTCAGCACCCCCAGGCTCCACACCCTCAGACTCAGCAACCCCAGGCTCAGCACCCCCAGGCTCCGCACGCTCAGGCTCAGCACCCCCAGGCCCCGCACCCGCAGGCTGCGCACCCCCAGGCCCCGCACCCGCAGGCTCAGCACCCCCAGCAGCACCAGAGTCAACAGCTACCTCGACAGGCTCGACCGGGTCAACCTGGTACACACCTGAGGGGGCAGGACCCTGAGGGGGGAGGGGGCCTACCGGAGGAGGACTTGGTGCTAGGAAGAGCGGCGGGGGGGGGGAGAGGGGCAGTGCGGTAGGGGAAGAGACGATAGTAAGGAACCGACTCGTCAAACATGACGTCTTGAGAGGACAAAACATGACGCGAGGTGGGGTGGTAAAGCTGCCAGCCATGCGCGTCAGGGGGGAAGCCAAGGAAGACGCAGGGTACAGCACGGGAGGACAGCTTGTCCGCGGAAGAATCGCGGACAAAAGCTCGAGATTCCCAGACACGGAACACAGACGCATCGCCAACCTTCCCCGTCCACTGTAGAGAAGGTGTGGTCTCCGGAATGGAGACACGGGGCCGGAGGTTGAGCTGATGTGCAGCGTACTGAACCGCGAACGGCCACAGAAAATGGGGAGCAGCCGCATGGATCATGGACGTACGAGCGACGTCCATGACCATGCCAATGCGGCGCTCAGCAATCCCATTTTGCTGTGGGGAGGTCGGAAGCGTGAACGTTTGGCGGATGCCCTCCGCACGACAGAAGGCCTGCAGAAGGTCGGAGGAAAACTCTCCAAACCTCGGTCGGAGTGCAGACGCAGAACAGGAAGGTCCGAGCCGAAACTCTTGCTGAGGTGGCGACGCGCAGCGCGGATCTAAGCAATTAGCACCTCATGGACCTCACCCTTGCGGCGCAAGGGAAGACTGTGGTGTAACGCGAGTAGTCGTCAACGACCAGCAGAAAGTAACGCTCGTGACCTTGTCCACGGACGCGGACTGGGCCCCACACATCCATGTGGAGAGTCTGCAGGGGAGCCTCCGTTGGAGGGAACTCGGAGGAGTGAGGAGCGGTGCGCTGCCGTCCCTCGACACAAGGAACGCAGGTAGGGGCAGGCCCCGGTGGGAGGGGAGGGAGAGACCGGGGGAGACCAGTGACAAAGACACGGGAGGCCATACCTCGGAGACGAGGCAGGGAGGGGTGACCAAGGCGGTGGTGCCAAAGGAGAGTCTGGTGTGACAGGAGAGGACACGAGCAAGGGGCAGACTCCGGACCAGACCTGGACACGGCAGCAAACACCTGACCAGACGCGGCTACCTGACTAGACTCAGCAATAGGAGGAGACGCAGTAGTCAGTGTGTATAGGCTCGACCCAGGCTGACGGGTGAACGTGGCCAGGTGGCGGCCCGTCCGAGTACATGTATAGTGGGTCACCCGCTGACCTCCAGGAGTGAACAGGTCAACCCACACGTCCTGGAGGTCAGCTCCACTCACCAAGTTCGTAGATAACGAGAGGAGGTGAAGACCCGACAGTGAGCCAGACGGGACCGCCGGACACGGCAGAACCGTAGAGGAGTGCGCAAGGACTGGGCCCCCAGAGGGGTCCGCCAGGGAGACTGCAACCGGCCGACTGAGCGGCTTGAGTGTGATGCCGTCGCAAAAGAAGGAGCGGGAAGCACCTGAGTCAAGCGTGAAAGTGTGCAAGGCCTCAGCAGGCGTAGAACCAGAGAGAGAAGACTCACTAGCACCTGGAGCAGCACACTCACTAGCACCTAGAGGAGCAGCCTCTATACCTAGGTCGGGCGGCACATACAGGTAACAGTCACACTCAGCACAAATAGTCACAGCATACATGGCAGCAACGATAGCATCGTAATCAAGATCAAAGATAGCAACACCAAACTTAAGCATATCAGCCCAGCGAGGGAGCTCAGTGGCGTCAGGAAACTATGCGCGCCAGGCGTCAGACAGACGACCAAAACAGCGCTGCGTCGCGTGTGGCAGCCCGCACATCTCCCCACGACGCTCGCCAGTGCGGAGAACATAAGCACAGGGACCAGCACCCCCAGACCTCCCACACCCAGCGTACCACTCACGAAGCTGCTGGGCGATGGGGCCTCACGGGAACGCGGCTGCTACTATCGCTGGCTACCGCCAAAGCCTCCACGCTGCGCGGCTCCACCCCGACCAGCACCACTGCCGCCGCCACCCCTAATGCCGCTCCCGCTGCCGCCCCCACCTCCACCGCCGCCACCGACGCCCCCACTCCCGCCACCACACCCACCTCCACCTCCACCCCCTCCGCCTCCTCCACCGCCACCACCGCCGCCCCCGCCGTCCCCTCCACCACCCTTGCCCCCCTTGCCCTTGCCGCTGCGGCGCCTCCCACTAGGAGCAGACGCAGCCTCGACCTCCTCGGTGCCAACGAGGTCAACAACAGCAGCAGAAGCAACAGAGGGCAAAAGGGGAACGGGGGAACACCCCTCAAAGAAAGGGGCGAGAGGGTCGCCATGAGAAGCTCCTATAGCGACTATGCTAGTCTCAGCTGTAGTGAGGCGCTCCTCGAGCAGGTCGACGGTGAGCTCGGTGGGTCAAAGGGAGAGAAAGTGGTCTCTGACTGAGCGAAGAGAGTCAGGGAGACAGGTGACTAGGTAGAAGAGGGTGATGTACATGGGGGGGGGGTTCTTGGCGCGAAACTCGGAGGGAAACGCAGCGCGGTAGTGAGTGTCACTAGTGCGGAGGTGAGTGATGAGGTCAGCGACTGTGGCAAAAGCGGCCAGGTCAGGGAACAAGTACGGCAACATGAGGCGGCTGAGGGCAGCAGTGGCAGGGCAGGAGTAGCGTACAACGACAGCGTCATACAAAGACTTAGCAGTCTTGTACTGGCCAAAATGCGTGCGCTCAGCAGACGGGTGACTACGAACAGCAAGGCGAGCAACAGCGTCACAAGTAGTCCAGTGCGATCGAACCGTCCTGTCAGCATCGGTAGCACGCGCAACAAAGGCGCCGGACGTGTGATCGAAAAGCGAGGCTCCGTCCCTAGACTCGCACTGAAGATAGAGCTGCAGGTCATCTACCCAAACGTCGAAATCAACCGCACGACCCTCAGCATCGAAGGTAAGAACAGTAGGGCTAGCCATGGCGGCAGTAGCAGCAGCAGTAGCAGTAGGGCAGGGAGGCGCGGCTCGGCAGGGCGGCGCGGCTCGGCAGGGCGGCGCGGCTCGGCAGGGCGGCGCGGTTCGGCAGGGCGGCGCGGCTCGGCTGGGCGGCGCGGCTCGGCTGGGCGGCGCGGAGCGGCAGGCAGGCAGGTGCAGCGGCGGGCTTAGCAGGGCAGACCCTTACCATGGGCGGGTGCAGGGCAGGGCCGCGACTGGCGGTCAGGTGAGTGCCGCAACGGGGCGGCTGTAGGGCAGGGCCGCGACGAGGCGGCGGTAGAGCAGGGCCGCGACGGGGCGGCAGCAGGGCAGGGCTGCGACAAGGTGGCTGCAGGACAGGGCCGCGACGGGGCGGCGATGAGTGGCTGAGGGCAGGGCCGCGATGGGTGGCGGCAAGGCAGGGCCGCGACGGGCGGCTAGGTCAGGCCGCGACGGGCGGCGACAAGGTAGGGCCGCGGCGGGCGCCTAGGTCAGGCCGTTAGGGCAGGGCCGCGACGGGCCGAGAGGGCAGGGCCGCTACGGGCGGCAGTAGGACAGAGCGCGCGACGGCGCAGGTGAGGCAGGCGCGAGGCGCGCTTCGGGCAAGGCAGGAAAAAAAATCGTGGTGGGCCCTAAAAAAAACGTTACCACTAGGGAACCTGCTCTGAAACCATGTCAGAAAGTAGGAATGAAGTTTGTATAGCAAGATCTAATTGGGCTGTACCCCATAAGGAGTGCCCCAATACAGCGTAGAGCATATAAATGTATATTGCTGACAGTACGTTCCCTTATTGCAGCAAAAATCAATCGTGCAGCGTAGGAACCTGTTTCAAACCAGTTACTGACTTGTCCCTCACTGATGCATCTATCTGCAACAGTCTTGATGCTTCAACCGTTTCCGTCCCTTCAAATCAGCTCGACCCTTCACTCCGTCCTCTGTACAATTTTGACAATGTTGTCAATAGGAATGCTAGCTCAATTATTTCATCGTAACAGTTGATGTGATGAAGGCAAACTCAATACATAATTATTAACATATGTGTTGTATAATTGTAAAACAACTTTATAAGTTGTAGGCCCATCATTGTGAAAATAAGAACGAGGAATGAATGAACTAGGAAGCAGGTGGGTACAAGCGGGAAACCTAAAAGTGTTGTACCCCATATTGTCTACCCCGCTACAGCCTACACAGACTATGTCGTACAAGTTTGACACACCCCCATAGGCAAAGTGGGGGAGAACAAGAGGTCACAAGACCAGTCAAGAGAAGCAAAGCAAGCTCAGGGTGGATCACGAAGTCACCACGCAATCTGAGCACAAGCAAATGGCCACAAGGCCAGTTCACATGCAGAGTTATAGAGACAAACAAGCAATACAGTGATCACAACCTAGCAAGTGTAAGCATGCAGGCATATGTATAAAGATCACAGTACAAGTAAACTCAAGAAGTTAGCAAGTGAGGCCCAGTAGGCACAAGACCTAGAACAGTACAGAAAAGCTAACGATCACAAGGTTGAAGTGCCTTGGTGAAGATATCAGCAATGTTCGCCCGAGTGGCCACGTAAGCAAGACGAAGCTGACCACGCTGCTGTAACTCTCAAGCAAGGAAGTAGCGGAGAGCAATCTGCTTCGTTCTGTGCTCCAGTCTGTGCTCCTCACATAAGGCAATCATGGCCTTGTTGTCGACGTACAGCGCTTGAGGAGAACGAGGCGGCTCTCCCAGGTCGGTCAGCAGGTAGGTGAGCCAGCGTAGATCTCAGCCTCATAGCAGGAGCTGAGAACGGAAGACGAGCGGGTAGACCGCCACGAAACAGAGCCGAAGCCAAGGCTGAAATTGTAACCCTGTCACGATCGCTGCGTAGCCAAGTCGTCAGCCCAGGAAGCGTCTGCGTGACCAGTGAAAACAACTCGAGCCCATCCTCCAAGCATGAGCCCCATGCCCGACGTACTGCACAAGTAGCGCAACACCCTCTTAGCGGCATCCATGTGCTCCTTCCGGTGTCTCCTAGGAGCAACATAGCGTGTCAGGATGCTAAGAGGGTATGCCAGGTCAGGTCGAGTGCAGGTCATCAAGTACATGAGGCAGCCAACAAGCTCTGGATACGGGCCACTTGGCTCTACGGACTCATCCGAAGGCAGAGCTGAGAGCGAGTGGCGAGTAGGCAGAGGGGTGGGCTGTGGCGAGGAGTACGTGAAGCCGAAGCGCTGAAGGACCTGCTGCACCATGTGTGACTGAGTCAGGGTAATGGTGCGCTGTGCTCTGTGCCGGGTGATCCGCAAGCCAAGATAGCTGCGCAGCCCACCCAGGTCCGTGCAAGTGTGTCTCTTCTGTAGCTCGGACTTCACATGGGCGAGTCCCTCAGTGTCAGAAGTAGCAAAGACCAAGTCGTCGACGTACACGAGGATGTCAAACGGCGGCAGAGTAGTGTCGGTGCGTAGAAACAGCGACGGGTCAATAGTGGAAGGAGCATACCCAAGAGCTGCAAGCGTTGTCCTCAGTGTGTCGTGCCACTCACGGGGCGCCTGGCGGAGACTGTAGACTGACCGCCGTAGGCTCCACTGTGTACCAGGAGGAAACGACCCAGTGAAGCCAGGTGGGCGGCGCAGCCAGATCTCCTCGTGCAGGCTGCCCTGTAGGAAGGCTGTGCTAAAGTCCAGAGAGTGAAGCTCGTAGTCACGCTGAGCGACGACGTGCAGCAGCACCCGAAGAGTGGTCATCTTCAGGGTCGGGGAGAAGGTCTGAAAGTAGTCAAATCCCTGTCGCTGACTGACGCCTCGAGCAGCGTAACGCGCCTTGAAGACAGGCGGAGAACCTGGCGGCCGCTTCACCCTGAAAATCCACATGCCATCGACGATGTTCGCCCCAGGCGGGGGAACCTCGTCGACGTAGGTGCCTGTGGACTTCCAGGATGCCATCTCTGCGTCCATGGCTGTCTGCCACTGAGAGGAGTAGGGACCCTCTATCGCCTCTGAGTAAGAGCGCGGGGTCGGGATGTCTGGTGCATCCGGGTCTCCCTCACGTGCAAGCAGCATGGACACGAGATGAGGTAAAGCGGCGGCGAAACACTGAAACTCCTCCTGCGTGTCCTCAACAACGTCCTTGCCAAAAGCACACTCACCCCCGACGGACGGAGGACAGACAGACTCAGACTCAGCAACAAGATCAGCGGCGCAGTCTAGACGACAATCAACAGCAAAGTAACAAGCTCGGCAACTAGGGCAGACGCAGCAGTGGACTCAAAGGAAGGGTCACTGACAACAGTGGCCAAGAGACGCTTGACAGTCGGAGTAGCAGCACGAAGGGAGTCAGACTCTGGGTCCGGACCGTCAGCAAGGGAGGACGCAGGAGGAGACGGCAGAGGGACATGTAGTGGAGTAGTGGGCGGACGAAGTGCCATCCGGTGCATGCCTAGGACAGGAGGAGGACGCGGACGCGGAACACGACTACTAGTGCGAACAGCGCGAACAGGTGACGCGGGACGAGACTCAGGCGACGCAGGACAAGACTCAGGCTTACGACGCTCTGTAAGACCCCCGGTCGGCCCAGAGTAAGGAGAAGGACCAGGCAGTGGGGAGGTTGGCTGTAACTGCGACTGCGACTGGACAGGCGGTGGACGCTCTAAGGGAGGAGTACGACTAGTAGAAGGCGGGAGACTAAGAACCTGCTAAAGAAGAGGAACAAAGTACCCCCAGCTCCAAGGTCTGCAGCTCCAACTCACGTAGCACCAACAGCTCCAGCACCTCCAGCAGCTCCAACTCTAGTAGCACCTCCAAAAGCAACAACACTAGCGCCTCCAGCTCCAACTCCGGGAGCACCACTAGTCTCAGCAGCTCTAGTACCTCCAGTACGAGCACCTCCGAGACTAGTGGCTCCAGCACCTCCAGCAGCACTAGCACCAGCAGTACCTCCAGCAGCTCCAGCTCCGGCAGCACCCCCAAGTCCAGCAGCTACAGCTCTGTCAAACTATATATATGCTATATATGTTTAGGCAGTAGAGGGGTAGCCAATATGGGTTACAGCCCCTTTTAGGGTTTCATACTTGTACCCAACTCTTTCATAGTTCATTCATTCCTGCTGCTAGTTTCTAACATGGTTTTAGAGCTCTAGGTCCGTAGGACCGTCTTTTTTTTCCGGGCCCACCTACCGTTGCGGTTACCACGCTACCCCACGTGTTGCCTGCCTTGCCTTGTGACGTGCTGCGCTGCACGCGCCGTCCTGCAGCCCTCGCGCTCCCTACTGCTGCCCTAGGCCAGCGTGCCGCCCCTACAGGCCCGTAAGGCCCGCGCGCCGCCTCTGCAGACTCGTACGGCCCGCACGTCGCCCCTGCAGGCCCGTCAGGCCCGCGAGCCGCCCCTGCAGGCCCGTCAGGCCAGAGCGCCGCCCCTCCTCGCAGCCACGACCTGCCACTGACGCGGCCCCACCTGGCCCCGCCCTGCAGCAGCTCGCGCGCGGCTCGCTGCTGCTCCGCGCGCCACGTCCGCAGCCCGTGCTGCGTGCTGCAGCCCCGCGCGTCGCACTGCAGCCCCGCGTGTCGCGCTGCAGCCTCGCGTGTCGCGCTGCAGCCCCGCGCGTCGCGTCAGCTGCCCGCACGTCGCGCTGCAGCCTCGCGCGTCGCGCTGCAGCCCCGCGCGTCGCGTTCGCTGCCCGCACGTCGAGCTGCAGCCCCGCGCGCCGCGGCTGCCGTCCTCGCGCAGCCCGCGGCGGCTTTGCGCGCCGCGCCCGCAGCTCGCGTTGCGCGCTTCAGGCCCGCATGCCGCGGCTGCCCCTGGACACTCGAGCAGCCGCCCCTTGACCCAGAGCAGCCGCCCGTGGCTCCTACAGCAGCCGCCCCTGGTGCAGCCGCCCCTGGACCCTCGAGCAGCTGACCCTGGACCCTGAGCAGCCGCCCCTGGCCCCTGCAGCTGCCGCCCCTCGTGCAGCCGCCCCTGGACCCTCGAGCAACCGCCCCTGGACCCAGAGCAGCCGCCCCTGGCCCCTGAAGCAGCCGCCCTTGGTGTAGCCGCCCCTGGACTCAGTTGAGCCGCCCCTGGACCCCGCGACGCCGCCCCTAGACCCGCGACGCCGCCCCTGGACCCGCGACGCCGCCCCTGGACCCCGTGCAGTCGCCCGCTGAGCGCCGGCCTTGCTCGCACGGTGAGCGCCTGCTCTTCCCGCCACTGGTGAGCACCTGCCTTGTTAGCGCACTGCCTGCCTGCCAGCCTGCCTGCCTGCCTGCCAGCCTGTCAACCTGCCTGCCTGCCTGCCTGCCTGTCTGCCTGCCTGCCTGCCTGCCTGCCTACCTGCCTGCCGCGCCTGCCCTGCCTGCGCTGCTGTTGCTACTGGCGGTGGCCAGATGCAGCTCCAGCGACGTCCGCGCGAGTCTCTCACGCCCCAGCAGCTTCGTGAGTGGTACGCTAGTTGGGGTTGTGGTGGTAGTCGTCGTGGCTGTCGCCCTGGAGCTGGTCAGTCGGGAGCGTCTGGCGGTGGCCAGCTGCAGCTACAGCGGCGTCCGCGCGAGACACTTATGTCCCAGCAGCTTCGTGAGTGGTACGCTCAGAGTAGAGGGTCTTTGAGTACCGTTCGCTGCCCGTACGTCATTCGCACAGGTGATCGGACGGCTCACGCTTGCGGGACGCTTAGTCACACACAGTCCCGCTGCTTCGCCCGTCTGAGCGACTCCTGGCGTACCGAGTTTGGCGACGAGGCTGAGCTCCCCGACTGGGTGGAGCTGCTTGGGCAGAGGGTAGATATATTTGCTCTTGACTATGATGCTATTCTCATTGCCATGTATGCATTGCCTACCTGTTACCTGTGCGTACCGCCTGACCCAGGTATAGAGCCTGCTGCTCTCGGTGCTGGTGAGGCTGCTGCCCTAGGTGCTCGTGCGTCTCCTACTCTAGGTGCTGGTGAGGCTGCTGCTTCAGGTGCTGGTGAGTTTGCTCTCTCTGGTACTGCGCCTGCTGAGGCCTTGTACACCTTCACACTTGACTCTGGTGCTTCTCGTTCCTTCTTTCGCGACAGCACCACCCTCACGCCGCTCAGCCGGCCGGTTCCAGTTGTCAGAATGCTATATTTGTCTAGCCTGCAGTGGGGTACTCTATAGCGAATACAGCCCAATTTAGGGTTTCCTATATGTACTCAACTGCTTGCTAGTGCAATCCCCTCTTTCTGCTGCTAAACTTCTTGCTTACCATTCGACATGCTATCATAGCAGGTCGACCCTCCTGGGTCGATCCTATGGGTGGGTCCCACCTGATGCTTCCGCTGCTCTACTGCCTGTAACGCGCCCCGGGCGCGTGCTGTTTCCTGCCTGCCGCGCGCTCCGGGCGCGCAGCGATTTTTTCTTCTTCCCGCCGCGCGCTCGAGGCGCGCGGCGGTTTTCTGCCCCGTCGAACCGCGCGTCGCCCCCTGCCGACCGTGGCGTCGCCCCCCGTCGCCCGTCGCGGCCCGCGCGACCTGCGCCAGGCCCGCGCGCGGCCTGTACGGGCTGCGCCAGGCCCGCGTGCGACCCGTACGGGCTGCGCCAGGCTGCGCGCGGCCCGTCCGGGCTGCGCCAGGCCCGCGCGCGGCCCCTCTCCCGTCACCCGCCGTGGCGCCCTCGGGGGGCCCGCGCCCTGCTCCTTTGTGGCGCCCAAGAGACCCCCCGCCGCCTCCCTTTCCCTCCGTGAACTGTCCCTGCTGCTCCCCGCGCTCCTGCCTGCGTTAGGGTTTGGGGGTGGCGGGCATGGGGGTGACCGGTGTGGGTAACCTGCAGCTCCTCCTCCTCCTCCGTCTCCCACTGCTGCAGCTGCCGCTGAGGGGGGTGGGTGTGTGGGAGCCGAGGGTTTAGGGTTTAAGGGGGGGTGTCGTGGGAGTGGAGCTAGGGGTGCAGCAGGGGGTGTGTGATAGGGGCGTGGGGCAAGCGGCGGAGGTTGAACGGAGGTCGCATTCGTGTCGCCAGCAGCACCGGTAGTCCGGAGGCTACAATCTCCGGTAGTCGCCAGTCGCCTGTGGGTCAGTTGCTCCAGTCAGGAGGCTACAATCTCCGCGGAGCCAGTTACTCCTGTAGTCCGGGCCTTTGCTTCGGTAGCCACTGAGCCAGCAGCTCCTGTGTGTCTGCAGCTTCAGCAGTCGCCTCCAATCTTCTCGCCCCCAAAGTCTCTCCTCCTCCTTACTTGCCCTCTGTGATAGCCACTAGCTTTGCTTATCATTGTGAACTATTGCTCTGCATGCTTGTTGTGCTGATTACAACCCACTTAAGCTATGGGGGTGTGTCAGAATGCTGTATTTGTCTAGCCTGCAGTGGGGTACTCTATAGCGAGTACAGCCCAATTTAGGGTTTCCTATATGTACTCAACTGCTTGCTAGTGCAATCCCCTCTTTCTGCTGCTAAACTTCTTGCTTACCCTTCGACACCAGTCTCCCTGGCAGAACCATCTGGGGGTCCAGTCCGTGCGACCTCCTCCACTGTTCTCCCTTGTCCTGCTGTCCCGTCCGGCACACTATCGGGTCTTTACCTCCCCTCGTTCTCTACGAACTTGGAGGCGGGTTCTGCGCTCCAGGACGCGGGTGTTCACCAGTTCACCCCTGCCTACGAGCGTGTGACACAATGCACGTGTGCTCAGACGGGTCGTCACATGGCTACCTTCACTCGGCAGCCAGGGTCGGGCGTATACACACTGACCACTGCGTCCCCTCAGGTAGTTGCGTCTGCGTCTGCGCCAGGTCAGTTGCCGGCCCCCTGCTCGTGTCGCACCTTGTCGCACCAGACCCTCCTTTGGCACCACCGCCTTGGTCACCCCTCGGTGCAGCGCCTTCGCAGCATGCACCACCGTGTCCTTGTCTCTGGTCTTCCCAGGGTTCTCCCTCCCCTCCCACCCTCTCCTGCTCCTCCCTGTCTTCCCTGTGTCGAGGGGCGGCAGCGCGCCGCTCCTCACTCCTCCTCGTTCCCTCCCACTGAGGCTCCCCTGCAGACTCTCCACCTGGACATGTGGGGCCCAGCCCGCGTCCGTGGACAGGGCCACGAGCGGTACTTCCTGCTGGTCGTCGACGACTACACGCGCTACACCACGGCCTTCCCCTTGCGCACCAAGGGTGAGGTCCCTGACGTTTTGATCCCTTGGATCTGCGCTACTCGTCTCCAGCTCCGCGAGCGGTTCGGGATGGAGTTTCCCGTCCTGCGTCTGCACTCTGACAGAGGTGGGGAGTTTTCCTCCGACCTCTTGGCAGCCTTCTGTGCGGAGCAGGGCATCCGCCAGACGTTCACGCTTCTGGCCTCTCCACAGCAGAATGGGGTTGCTGAGTGCCGCATTGGCTTAGTCATGGAGGTCGCTCGTACCTCCATGATCCATGCGGCTGCCCCCCATTTTCTGTGGCCGTTTGCGGTCCGGTACGCCACGCATCGGCTCAACCTTTGGCCCCGTGTCTCCTTTCCGGAGACCTCGCCCACACTGCTGTGGACGGGGAAGGTTGGCGATGCGTCGCCCTGCTGAGGGTGGTCCTGCTCGGGGTACTGCTTCTGGGGGTGCTGAGCCTGGGGGTGTGGAGCCTGGGGGTGCTGAGCCTAGGGGTGCGGAGCCTGGAGGTGCGGAGCCTGGGGGTGCGGAGACTGGAGGTGCTGAGCCTGGACGTGAGGAGTCTGGGGGTGCTGAGCCTGGGGGTACTGAGTCTGGGGGTGATGCACCTGGGGGCGCTGAGGCGTCTGGTGAGAAGTCTCCCTGGGATGGCCGTCTCCGTAGTCGCTCTGCTGGTACCTCGCCGCTGCACTCTCGTCGTCGACTCCCTCTCTCCCCACAGCAACTGCGTTAGTGGTACGTTGGCCGTCAGGGTCGCGCTGCTGGAGCTAGGGGCCCTGCTGCGGGAGGCGCTGGTGCTGGTGTCTCTGCTACTGGAGTTGTTTCTGCTGGAGAATCTGGAGCTGGAGGTTCTGGAGCTGCTGAGGGTGCTGGCGCTAGAGGTTCTGGAGCTGCTGCGGGTGCTGGCGCTGGAGGTTCTGGAGCTGCTGCGGGTGCTGGCGCTGAGGGTTCTGAGTCTGCTATTGTGCGGTCTCCTTGGAGTAGCCGCCTTCGTCCGCGTGTGCTTCTCACCTCACAGCAGCTGCACGACTGGTACGATCGCCGTCAGGGTCGCGCTTCTGGAGCTCGGGGCTCTACCGCTGGAGGTACTTGTGCAGGCGTCACAGGAGCTAAGAGTGGTGCTGGTCCCGGAGGTGCTCGTACAGGAGGTACTGGAGCTGCTGGGGCTGGAGGTGCTGAGCCTGAGGGTGCTCCTGCTGGAGACCCTGGGTCTGGGGGTGCTGCTACTGGAGACACTGAGACTGGAGACCCTGGGACTGGAGGTGCCGATTTTGGGGGTGCTGGTGCTGGTGGAGCTGGTCCTGGACGAGCTGGCGCTGAGGGTTCTGGAGCTCCTGGAGGTGCTGGAACTGCTTAGGGTGCTGGAGCAGCTGGTACTGGTGGCGCTGCACAGCCGCACCTGTTCTTCGCTCCACCGTCTCTGTCGTCTCAGCCACCGTCTGACTCTGTACCTCGCCAGGTTCTTAGTCTGACTCTGGTCGGCACCGAAAGGTGCACATGGATGCTGCTAAGAGGGTACTGCGCTACTTGTGCTGTACATCAGGCATGGGGCTCGTGCTTGGAGGGCGGAGCGCAGTTGTCCTCACTGGGCACTCAGACGCTTCTTGGGTTGACGACCAGGCTACGCAGCGGTCGTCACAGGGTTACACCTTCAGCCTTGGCTCTAGTTCAGTTTCTTGGCGTTCTACACGCTCGTCTTCTGTTCTCAGCTCCAGTTGTGAGGCTGAGATCTACGCCATAGCCATGGCTGCACAGGAGTTACGCTGGCTCACCTACCTGCTGACCGACTTGGGAGAGCGGCCTCGTTCTCCTCCAGTGCTGTACATCGACAACAAGGCCGCCATTGCCTTGTGTGAGGAGCACAGACTGGAGCACAGAACGAAGCACATCGCTCTACGTTACTTCCTGGCTCGAGAGTTGCAGCAGCGTGGTCAGCTTCGTCTTGCTCACGTGGCCACTCGGGCCAACACTGCTGATATATTCACCAAGGCACTTCCGTCTGGTGATCATCAGCGTTTCTGCACTTTGTTAGGCCTTGTGCCTACTTTGCCTCACTTGCTGTAGACTTTGCTTGTACTGTGATCTATATAGATATACCTGCATGCCTGTTCTGCTATGTAGAGATCACTGTGCTGTTGTTGTTGCATATATACCTCTGCATGTGAACTGGCCTTGTGGCCCTTTGCTTGTGCTCAGTGTGTGTGGTGACGTTGTGATCCACCCTGAGCTTGCTTTGCTTCTCTTGACTGGTCTTGTGACCCCTTGCTCTCCCCCACTTTGCCTATGGGGGTGTGTCAAAGTATATATATGCTATATATGTTTAGGCTGTAGTGGGGTAGCCAATATGGGGTACAGCCCCTTTTAGGGTTTCATACTTGTACCCAACTCTTTCATAGTTCATTCATTCTTGCTGCTAGTTTCTAACAAGCTCCTCCAGCAGCTCCAGCACCAGCAGGACCTCCAGCAGCTCCAACTCCAGCAGCACTTCGCTGGAGTCTCCAACGGGAAGCAAACCACTCGCGTAGCTGTGGTGGAGAGAGAGGCTCCCGCCAAAACGAGGCACCTGCAGGAACTCCAGCAGACTCAGCACCCCCAGTCTCAACAACCGCAGGCTCAGTACCTCAGGGCTCCGCACCCCCAGGCTCGGTACCCGCAGACTCAGCAACCCCAGGCTCAGCACCCCCAGACTCCACACGCTCAGGTTCAGCACCCCCAGGCTCCGCACGCTCAGGCTCAGCACCCCAGGCTCCGCACGCTCAGGCTCAGTACCCCCAGGCTCCGCACCCCCAGGCTCCGCACCCCCAGGCTCAGCACCGCCAGTAGAACCACCCCCAGGAGCAGCACCAGAGTCAACCGCTACCTCGACAGGCTCGACAGCGTCTACCTAAGACTCACCTGAGGGAGCAGGACCCTGAGGGGGGAGGGGGTATACCGGGGGAGGACCTGGTGTAAGGAAGAGCGGCGAGGGGGGGAGAGGGGCAGTGCGGTAGGGGAAGAGACGGTAAAAGGGAACCGACTCGTCGAACGTGACGTCCTGAGAGGGCAGGACTCGGCGCGAGGTGGGGTGGTAAAACTGCCAGCCAGGTGCATCAGGGACAAAGCCAAGGAAGACGGAGGGAATAGCATTGGCGGAGAGCTTGTCCGCGATGGTAGCGCGGACAAAGGCACGAGAACCCCAGACCCGGAACACCGACGCATCGCCAACCTTCCCCGTCCACCGGGCGAGGAGTGTGGGCGAGGTCTCCGGCAAGGAGACACGGGGCCAGAGGTTGAGCCGATGCGCGGCGTAGTGGACCACAAACGGCCACAGAAAGTGGGGGGCAGCCGCATGGACCATGGAGGTACGCGCGACCTCCATGACCAAGCCAATGCGTTGCTCAGCAACCCCATTTTGCTGCGGAGAGGCCGGAAGCATGAACGTCTAGCAAATGCCCTCCCCACGACAAAAGCTCTGCAATAGGTTGGAGGAAAACTCTCCACCTCTGTCAGAGTGCAGGCGCAGGATGGGAAACTCCATCCCAAACCGCTCGCGGAGCTGGAGACGGGCAGCGCGGATCCAAGGGATCAAAACATCAGGGACCTCACCCTTGGTGCGCAAGGGGAAGACCGTGGTATAACACGAGTAGTCGTCAACAACCAGCAGGAAGTACCGCTTCCGGTCCTGTCCACGGACGCGGGCTGGGCCCCACACGTCCATGTGCAGGGTCTGCAGGGGAGCAGTCGTCGCGGGAAATGAGGAGGAGTGAGGAGCGGTGCGCTGCTGCCCCTCGACACAGGGAAGACAGGGAGGAGCAGGCGAGGGAGGGAGGGGAGGGAGGACCCCGGGAAGACCAGAGACAATGACACGACAGTGCATGCTACAAAGGCGCTGCACCGAGGGGTGACCAAGACGGTGGTGCCAAAGGACGGTCTGGTGCGACAAAGCGCGACACAAGCAGAGGGCCGCTAGCTGACCTGACGCAGACGCAGACGCAGCGACCTGAGGGGACACAGTAGTCAGTGTGTACAGACTCGAGCTAGGCGCACGGGTAAACGTGGTCAGGTGCCGGCCCGTCCGGGAGCACGTACAGCGGGTCACGCGCTGACCTCCAGGAGTGAACTGGTCAACCCACTGGTCCTGGAGGTCAGCTCCACTCACCAAGTTCGTAGAGAACGAGGGGAGGTGAAGACCTGAGAGTGAGCCAAGGACTGGGCACCCAGAGGGGTCTGCCAGGGAGACTGCAACCGGCCGACTGAGCGGCGTGAGTGTGGTGCTGGCATGTAAGCCAGATCCCGGCTCCAGATGATGATACCTTCTGTCGATGAGGAAAGATTGGCCGACACGAAATTGTGGAGAAATTGGAGATTTCAAACCAAATGTCTGCTGGAGGAGAGTGCACCACGCCTAATAAGATATCACTGGTGATATGTAGCTGTTAAGGACTTTCACCTTCATTGTTTCTGTTAAGAACTTTTCCTGCCATCTTCTCAGCTTATCTGAAATGCCTCTCGACCCCTTCTCCTAGGTGAGCAAACAACTCCCTGATGGCGTGATCTAGACACCCATGAGCCATTCTGCCTCGTCTGTGTCAGCCCACTTGAACCCTTCTGATGAGATCGGGTTTGTTTGCGAGATTTACCCCCAGCAGCAATGCCACCGACTTGCTCTTATTAGTTGCCAGTCCCGAATCAAGCTCGAAGCTGTCAACGATTTTCACCGCCTTTTTAGTCTGGTTCTTTCCCTACAGGATCAAAGTGGTGTCATCAGCGTATCCCAGATACGCTAGCCTCTGCCTTGCTTTGCATATTCCGAGCTTCTTCCTCACTACCATTTGCGAAGTAGTTCGAATGCACAAAGGAAGAAGTAGGGAGCTAGGGGACACCCATGACGAACCTCCGACCGCAGTTGCAATCCCTCGCTTAACTAGCCGTTGTTGTAATTTCGATGTGCAAACCTTCCACCCAAGATACGAATCGCACCGAGAACCCCATTATTCATAAGACCTTGAAGATGAAATCCGAGAAACTAAGTCAAATGCCTTCTAGAATTCGACCTAAACAGATACCAATCATTGCTTCCGTGCGTCGCGGCATCAATGGTGGCAGCTACCAAGGCGATTCTATCAGACAACTTGCGTCCGGGATGAAGCCGTAATGTTGTGGAGATATATTCTGGTCAAGTACTATTTTGATCGGACTACTACCACCTTCGCCATATACTTGTAAGAGGATTTAAACAAGGAAATCGGGCGGTAGTTGTTAAAAAGCAATCCTTTTTGTGTAGAAGGATCGTGACCTCTCCGCAGGTAGCATGGTGGTCGTGGTGAAGTCGTTTGCCATCGCCATTAAGTTGCATGTGACACGTGATATTCCTTGAGCTGCCGCGACTTGGCTTTCAATAGGTCCATGTGAGCGAACCCGTATGGATCAACCATGGCTTCCTGCTTTAGCTTTGGGATGACATCGGCGAGGTGTGAGGTTGTGGCATGGACCCATTTATTCTCTTCACATGTGTAAGCTCAAAGACTGGCATTAAAACATGACTTCAGAACCTCAAAATTGCTTCAGACATTAACACTCGTCCGTTGAACTGTGGCTTCTATGATTTTCCTAACACATAGCTTGTTGATCATGGCAGGCGGTAACTTCAAAAGGCACAGACGATATCTAGTATTGAAGTGAAGGCGCAAGCCTATCTTGATGGCGAAATTGTGATTTGAGATGGGTTCATCCAAGATGTCGTGAGCGGCAAGATCAAGATGAGAGAAGAGCGTGTGCGAGAGGAGATTGCGATCTGTCCTAGAACTAGAGGTATTCACCCTCTAATAGAAGGTGAAGTCCCTTTTCCGAGGGTGTAAACGTCCTAAAATTATCTGAGATTTGCAAGGCATTGCAGCCCGACCGTTCTTGTACGAGGAGCTGTGCTTGGATGATCTATCGAGGAGATGGTTTTCAACGAAATTCTGGTGACCGACTATGAGAAGGTGAGACAAAGGCACGATCTGGTCTATGACTGGACCTAAGG
The DNA here is from genome assembly GCA_948144175.1 of Closterium sp. NIES-65. NCBI lineage: Eukaryota > Viridiplantae > Streptophyta > Zygnematophyceae > Desmidiales > Closteriaceae > Closterium > Closterium sp. NIES-65. Next base: position 3,012,565 of record CANXME010002078.1, on the reverse strand, counting down.
TGTGAGGTATGAAGGTATTCCTAGATGCAGCGTCGACTGGGAAGTAGACTGCTAATATCGTAAGCTCGAAACCGTGTACGTGAGTGCATGATTGCAGGATCCTACCAAAGGGTGTTTTGACAACGTCTCGGAAGCTTAAAGCTCGCGGCCCAAATTGTTCAACCTTAGTAAGGTTGACCTTTGGGTGGCGAGAGAAGAAGTTGACTTGTTGGGAGTTGGGTTGTTTGCTTTCGCCCAGTTTCGCGCTAGACCCTTGGGGTTTTCGTTGACACAGCAAACCGCTTGGAGCAACCTGGGTTTGCTTTGAGAATCCCAAATTGCAATCAACATATTGTTGTTGTTCCCTGCTCTCCCATTCGACAAAAAATATCTGGCCAATCAGATTGCATCTCACTTCTCGTAACCACCCTTCGCAACCCAAACAGCACTCAAAACATCACCCTCGTCAACCTTAGTAACCTTGGCCAGCGCGCCCCGCAATTTAGGCCGCGAGCTTGAAGAGCAGATTACCGAGGATCACAACACCGCCGCAACCGGCCCTAGTCCGTGCTGAGGCTGCGACTACTTAGCCTCAGTAAGGGTGGCCTGTGGCTATCATAGTGTCTGTCATTTGTGAAGAATGAGGAAAATGAATGAACTAGCAAGCAGGTGGGTACAAGTAGGAAAACCTAGAAATGTTGTACCCCATATAGTCTACCCAACTACAGCCTACACAGACTATAGCATATAAGTTTGACACACCCCCATAGGCAAAGTGGGGGAGAACAAGAGGTCACAAGACCAGTCAAGCAAAGCAAAGCAAGCTCAGGGTGGATCACAACGTGACCACACAATCCGAGCACAAGAGCAAGGCCAAAAGGCCAGTTCACATGCAAGATCATATATAAAGGTAAACAGGCAAGTGCAGGTATAGAAAGATCACAGCACAAGCAAGGTCAAGAAGTGAGCAAGTGAGGCCAAGTAGGCACAAGACCTAGCATCGTACAGAAGCGCTGATGATCACAAGGCGGAAGTGCATTGGTAAAGATATCAGCAGTGTTGGCCTCAGAGGCCACGTAAGCAAGGCGCAGCTGACCACGCTGCTGCAGCTCACGAGCAAGGAAGTAGCGAAGAGCAATGTGCTTCGTTCTGTGCTCCAGTCTATGCTCCCGACACAAGGCCAGCATGGCCTTGTTGTCTACGTACAAAACTGGAGGAGAACGAGGCGGCTCTCCTAGGTCAGTCAGCAGGTAGGTGAGCCAGCGTAGCTCCTGTGCAGCCATGGCCCCCGCGTAGATCTCAGCCTCACAGCTGGAGCCGAGAACAGAAGACGAGCGGGTAGACCGCCACGAAACAGAGCCGGAGCCAAGGCTGAAGGTGTAACCCTGTGACGACCGCTGCGTAGCCTGGTCGTCAGCCCAAGAAGCGTCTGCGTGACCTTTGAGGACCACTGGACGTCGCCCTCCAAGCACTAGCCCCATGCCCGACGTACTGCAAAAGTAGCGCAACACCCTCTTCGCTGCAGCCATGTGCTCTGGTCGGTGTCTCCCAGGAGCAACATAGCGTGCCAAGATGCTAAGAGGGTATGCAATGTCAGGTCGTGTGCAGGTCATCAGGTACATGAGGCAGCCAACAAGCTCTGGGTACGGGCCACTCGGCTCTACGGACTCATCCGAAGGCAGAGCTGAGAGCGAGTGGCGAGTAGACAGAGGAGTGGCCTGAGGCGAGGAGTACGTGAAGTCGAAGCGCTGAAGGACCTGCTGCACCATGTGTGACTGAGTCAGGGTAATGGTGCGCTGTGCTCTGTCCCGGGTGATCTGCAAGCCAAGGTAGCTGCGCAGTTCACCCAGGTCTGTGCACGTGTGTCTCTTCTGCAGCTCGGACTTCACGTGGGCGAGTCCAGCAGTGTCAGCAGTGGCAAAGACCAAGTCGTCGACGTACACGAGGATGTAGAACGGCGGCAAAGAGGTGTCGGTGCGCAGAAACAGCGACGCGTCGGCAGTAGAAGGAGCAAACTCAAGAGCCGCAAGTGTAGTCCTCAGTGTGTCGTGCCACTCACGGGGCGCCTGGCGGAGACCGTAGACTGGCCGCCGGAGGCTCCACTAGGTACCAGGAGGAAACGACCCAGTGAAGCCAGGTGGGCGGCGCAGCCAGATCTCCTCGTGCAGGCTGCCCTGCAGGAAAGCTGTGCTGAAGTCAAGAGAGTGAAGCTCGTAGTCGCGCTGAGCGGCTATGTGCAGCAGCACCCGAAGAGTGGTCATCTTCGGGGTGGGAGAGAAGGTCTGAAAGTAGTCAACTCTCTGCCGCTGACTGAAGCCTCGAGCCACATTACGCGCCTTGAAGACAGGCGGAGAACCCCGCGGCCGCTTCACCCTGAAAATCCACATGCCACTGACGATGTTCGCCCCAGGTGGGGGAACCTCGTCGACGTAGGTGCCTGTGGACTTCCAGGAAGCCATCTCTGTGTCCATGGCTGACTGCCACTGTGAGGAGTAGGGACCCTCGATCGCCTCAGCGTACGATCGAGGAGTCGGGATGTCTCGTGCATCCGGGTCTCCCTCAGGGGCAATCAGCGTGGACACGAGATGAGGCAAAGCAGCAGCAAAACACTGGAACTCCTCCTGCCTGTCCTCAAGGACGTCCGTGCTAAGAGCACACTCACCCCCGACGGACGGAGGACAGACAAACTCAGACTCAGCAACAAGACTAGCAAAGTAGTCGAGACGACAGCGAGCAGCAAAGTCGACAAGCTCAGCAACCAGGGCAGACGCAGCAGTGGACTCAAAGGAAGTGTCAGTGACAACAGTAGCCAGGAGACGCGTGACAGTAGGACTGGCAGCACGAAGAGAGTCAGACTCCGGGTCAGCAAGAACAGGAAGAGAGGACTCTGGAGGAGACGGCAACGCGACACGCAGAGGAGCAGTGGAAGGACCCAGTGCCATCTGGTGTGTGCCTGGGATTCCAGGAGAACGCGGACGCGAAGCACGACCACTAGTGCGAGCAGCACGAACACGCGACGCAGGACGAGACGCAGGCTCAAGACGCTCAGCAAGACCTCTAGTAGGACCAGTGTAGGGAGAAGGAGCAGGTAGGGGGGAGGCGGGCTGTAACTATGACTGCGACTGGACAGGCTGTGGACACTCAAAGGGAGGAGCAGGAGCAGTAGAGGGCGAGAGACCAAGAACCTGCTCAAGGAGCGGAACGAAGTACGGCCTCGGCCGCGCAGCGCCTCCAGAACCAGCAGGGACAGCACCAGTACCCTCAGCGGCAGCACCAGCGCCAGCAGCACCTCCAACTCCAACAGCGCCAACTCCAGCACCCTCAGAAGCACCAGCGCCAGCAGAACCACCAGCGCCAACACCCCCAGCAGCTCCAGCAGCTCCAGCAGCACCAACGCCAGTAGGACCGGCAGCTCCAGTACCGCCGGTAGCTCCAGTAGTACCTCCAGCAGGACCAACTCTTGCAGCCCCAGCAGCACCCCCAGTCCCAGCAGCTCCAGTACCTCCAGTACGAACACCTCCGGGACCAGCAGCAACAGTAGTACCTCCGGCTCTAGCAGCACGGCTCTAGCGCCGGGCAAACCACTCGCGCAGCTCCTGCGGAGAGAGTAACTCCCGCCTCGACGAAGCACCACGAGAGGCCACACCAACAGACCGAGCACCCCCAGGCTCCGCACCCCCAGGCTCAGCACCCCCAGGCTCAGCACCCCAAGACTCAGCACCCCCAGGCTCAGCACCCCCAGACTCAGCACCCCCAAGCTCAGCACCCATAGGCTCCGCACCCCTGGACTCAGCACCTCCAGGCTCCGCACTCCCAGGCTCAGCACCTCCAGACCCGGCACCCGCAGGCTCAGCACCTCTAGCAACACCAGAGTCAACAGCTACCTCGACAGGCTCGACTGCGTCTACCTGGGACACACGTGACGGGGCAGGACCCTGAGGGGGGAGGGGGTCTACCGGGGGAGGAACTGGCGCAAGGAAGAGCGGCGGCGGGGGGAGGGGCGCAGTGCGGTAGGGGAAGAGACGGTAATAAGGCACCGACTCGTCAAAGGTGACGTCCTGGGAGGACAGAATACGGCGTGAGGTGGGGTGGTAAAACTGCCACCCAGGCGCGTCAGGGGGGAAGCCAAGGAAGACGCAGGGAACAGCACGGGGGGACAGCTTGTCCGCAGACAAGTCGCGGACAAACGCCCGAGATCCCCATACCCGAAACGCAGAGGCATCGCCAACCTTCCCCGTCCACCACAAGGTGGGGGAGGTCTCTGGCAAAGGAGACCCGGGGCTGAAGGTTGAGCTGATGCGCTGCGTTCTGAACCGCAAACGGCCACAGAAAATGGGGGGCAGCCGCATGCATCATGGACGTACGAGCGACATCCATGACCATGCCAATGCGGCGCTCAGCAATCCCATTTTGCTGTGGAGAGGCCGGAAGCGTGAAGGTCTGGCAGATGCCCTGTGCACGACAGAAGGCTCCCAGACGGGCAGAGGAAAACTCCCCGCCTCTGTCAGAGTGCAGACGCAGAATAGGAAAGTCCGAGCCGAAACTCTCTCTGAGCTGGAGACGAGCTGCGCGGATCCAATCGATCAACACCTCAGCGACGTCACCCTTGCTACGCAAGGGGAACACCGTGGTGTAACGCGAGTAGTCGTCACCCACCAACAGGAAGTAACGCTCGTGACCCTGGCCACGGACGCGGGCGGGGCCCCACACGTCCATGTGAAGAGTCTGCAGCGGAGCCTCTGTCGAAGGAAACTCGGAGGAGTGAGGGGCGGCGCGCTGCCGCCCCTCGACGCAGGGAACGCAGGTAGGGGCAGGCCCCGGAGGGAGGGGAGGGAGGGACCGGGGGAGACCAGAGACAAGGACACGAGAGGCCATGCCTCGGAGACGAGGCAGGGAGGGGTGGCCAAGGCGGTGGTGCCAAAGGAGAGTCTGATGGGACAGGAGACGACACGAGCAGGGAGCAGACTCAGGACCAGACCTGGACGCTGCAGCAAACACCTGACTCGACGCAGCTACCTGACCTGACTCAGCAACCGGAGGAGACTCAATAGTCAGTGTGTATAGGCTCGACCCCGGCCGACGGGTAAACGTGGCCAAGTGTCGGCCCGTCCGAGCACACGTACAGTGGGTCACCCGCTGACTCGCAGGAGTGAACTGGTCAACCCCCCCATCCTGTAGATCAGCTCCACTCACCAAGTTCGTAGAGAACGAGGGGAGGTAGAGACCTGACATGGTGCCAGAGGGGGCTGCCGGGCACGGTAAGACAGTGGAGAAGCGAGCAAGGACAGGACCCCCAGAGGGGTCCGCCAGGGAGACCGCAACCGGCCGACTAAGCGGCGTAAGGGTGGTGCGGTCTCGAAAGAAGGAGCGGGAAGCACCCCAGTCAAGGGTGAAGGTGTGGAAGGCCTGAGCCAACGCTGTATCTGAGAGAGCAGACTCACCAGCACGTGGGGCAGCAGACGCACTAGCATCTAGAGCAGCAGCCTCACCAGCACCTAGAGCAGCAGCCTCAATGCGCGGGTCAGGCGGAACACACAGGTAACAGTCACCCTCATCACTAGTAGACACAGCATACATGGCAGCAAGAATAGCATCATAATCAAGATCAAAGATAGCAACCCCCGCCCTAGACAGCTCTCCCTAGCGAGGGATCTCAGTGGCGTCAGGGAACTGGTGACGCCACGCGTCCGTCAGGCGGCCGAAGCAGCGCTGGGTGGAGTGCGGGCCCCCGCACTGCTCACAAGCGCGGTCGCCGGTACGGAGGACGTAGGTGCAGGGACCAGTACCCCCACCTCGCTGACGCCCAGTGTACCACTCACGAAGCTGCTGGGGGGACGGGGTCTCACGACTGTGCTGCTGCTGCTGGCGCGGACCACCACCGGAGCCACTCCTCTGCGCAGAGCCGCGACCAGCTCCACCGCTGCCTCCGCCGCCTCCGCCACCTCCGCCGCCTCCGCCACCTCCGCCGCCTCCGCTCCCTCCGCCACCGCCGCCGCCTCCTCCGCCTCCACTACTGCCACCGACACCTCCACCCCCGCCACCACTCCCACCACCACCCCCACCCCCTCCACTGCCTCCACCGCCACCCCCGCCAGCCCCTCCAGCGCCCTTGCCCCCCTTGCCCTTGCCGGTGCGGCGTCTCCCGCTAGGGGCAGACGCAGCGCCTACCGACTCGAAACCAACGAGGTCGGCCGCAGCAGCAGAAGCAACAGAGGGCAAGAGCGGCGGCGACGGGGCCGTGAAGGGGCCGCGAGGGGCCTAGAGGGGCGGCGACGGGGTCGCTAAGGACGGCGACGGGGCCGCTAAGGGTGGCGCGAGGGGCCTCTAGGAGGGCGCGACGTGAGGGCGGCCTATGGGGCACGCCTCGGGCAGGAAAAAAAAGATCGAGTTAGGTGGTGGGCCCTGAGAAGCGTTCCCACAAGGGAACTTGCTCTATACCATGTGAAGAATGAGGAAAATGAATGAACTAGCAAGCAGGTGGGTACAAGTAGGAAAACCTAGAAATGTTGTACCCCATATAATCTACCCCACTATAGCATACACAAACTATAGCATATAAGTTTGATATCATTACATTAAAGTTAACCATTTTTCTAGCTCGGTCGGACATCCGGGCTTGCTTGGTTCTGTCACCTAAGCCATTTATGTTCAGTGTCGCAGAAATGTGGGTGTCTTTACTACTCATTTAACAACAAATTGGTGACCCCTACGCATCCACAGGGTAAGTGAGGGAACTATACCAACTACTGAGGGAGCTACAGCTGCTGCCGCTGAGATCTGGTTGTGCCGATGAAGTGCTAGAGCCATACTCTTTCTATGACCGCTTTGAGGCTCGCCTTCTTGAGGGTAAGCTTGATGGCAGTGCCGAGCTTCTCGAGATGAATCACATGATTCGTTGACCCAAAGTTATGGACAGCTTCCATGAAGGACGATACGTGCGCCTCCTTGCAGCCATTCCTCTTTGGTTGCCTGTGGAGATGAGCACGATTGCAGGATCTTGCAGGGTCGGCAGCATCAACTGATTGACTTGTAGGAAAGCAGCTGCAATTAGCAACTTGCAAGTTAGCAGTGAGATGGACACGCGTCAGCAATAAGGTAAGAAATGGCGATGTGACGCGGATACCATTTATCTTGTGTACCCTTCCCAAGGACGAATTCCATTTCCCGTTACTGTTGTGCCGCTCCGTGACATATGCATCATGGTTCTTGTCTAGCGGAAAGTGTACCGATTTGCGCGGAGTGAATAGCTGATTTCAAACCTTTCAATTTCAGAGCGTATGAGTTAAGCTTGATTGCTGGATTGTGTGGATCCGGTTTGCCTATTTAGATTTTTGATATATTAACTAACTGTTCGTCATGTATGTGTTAAACCAGAATTGTACCGCCCCTAGGCCTTAAAATTGGATTGTTGAGTTATAGCCGCACTCCTGGCGGGAAACCAATTATTTGAAGACACACCCATCCATCCCATCCCATTCCGCCCCGTCACCACCGGCATCGCCTCGCCTCGCCTGTCGATCGTTCATGGTGGTATCACGGAGCTTCGAAGCAGTTCACCACGGCTCACCAACCAAACCAGTCCTGGACAGCACACCAAATCTGCAGTTTCAGTTACCGCAGATCACGCTGGCAACTCTGGCGACTGTCGGCGATGTGTCGGAATGACACGACGGCTGCAAGAGTTGACGTTTTGTCATCCCTGACAGATTGGTTTTTGACGGGAAGTGGCGAAGCTGACTGTTCCAACGACTGCAAACGAGACGCACACTACACCGAACCGTCAATTAGAACGACAACACAGACGACGACGGCAACTATGCCGGGCAAGATTCTACTCTCGTTTCCCTCCAAGTGACAAGACAACCGCGTAGATCCTACCAATTTAGGAAAAGTGAGTCGGTCTCTCAAATCCAACCAAACCACATCATCTTTCCCGCCAGACCTCGCATCACACTTCATCCTGCTCAACCGTATGAGGACGTACTCCACCGCGTGGTTTTCATACATTCTACACAGACTTCTCAAGTGTCTTCCACTCTCCAACCAACTCGGCTCGGGCGCATCCAGCTCATGGAGAAGTCAACCTGCTTTTCCAGCCTTCTCCACTCCCAAATCCCAAAGACGTTCTACGTGATTGACCAGTCACGTCACATCAATTCCAGTTCTCACTGGACTGGGATGCTAGCTGGTTCTTTCACCCCTGTCCAGAACCGTCTGAGGACTCCGCAAATTCCGGAGAAATGACTCCCGAATGCTGGTGGACATCATTTCTATCCTAGCCGCGACAGTCCGTCAGTCTCGCACATCCCCCGTTTCGCTGACGCTGACAGTCACCCCTTAGAGGACTTGGCATTGAGTTATTCAACCTTTTCGATGGCTAGGATGACTTTACCTACGTGGTACAAGGATCAGAATGGAGACTCGGAGCTCCGGCGTTCTTCTTCGCAGAAGGAGCGTAGCTCGTTCGCGAAGTTTTCGCCAGCTAGGATGATGGCAGAAGTTAGATTTCCAGAGGTTAAAGTCCCAAACGTTCGCATTCCTGACGTTAGACTCTTACAGGTCAAGCGTTCGGAAGCTAAGATGACTGAACAGAAGAATTCTGATGTCGCTGATAGTTCTCAAATGTCAACCCTAGACTTCGTTTCCAAAGCCACGTCAGGTGAGGAAGAAGGCCTTCCGTTAGTTAGCTTAGCTCCGCCGCTCACGAGTTTCTTAGTTTGTTTCAGGACGTTCACTGACAGATGCAAATCTCTGTGGATGCAGCTTTTCAAGTAGCGACCACCAAGGCTAAGCGCGCATTCACGGATTTAAGACGCGACGCACCTCCGTCAGAAGCGCCGATTCCGTCTAGCCTTCCGACATCCCCACCAACACCCCCGCAGCCTTCTCATGGTGCTTACCTACCTTAGTTTCTGTCCTCCTAACTCAGAAGAATGATACAGTAGGTTCATTCTAATTTATAGTGCTTCATGAAAACATTCGCTAAGAGCTCGGCCGTTGGAATGTGCAGGGTGGGGTTATCCGTGGTTGCTCAAGGCAAGCCCCAAGACCAGCCACTCGGAAGAACTCAACAGAAGAGTCGCTGAGCTGTCAAAGGTATATGACCGGATAGGCCGTTCTGTCCTTTTTGTTCTGTTTGTGTGTGGGTTTTTTTTTCTTTTTCCTAAATCATTTTCATTACGTAGGCGTTTGACCTAATTGTAAGGATGCGTTCTGATGTCACCAGGAACCGCAAAAGTTTCTCATGGTGGGGGTTTCAGACGACCGCGCGGAGCACTACGTGAATCTTGAGAGCGCGCTGCTTTCTGCTCCAGCTATTCTCGAGGTAATACCGTAAAAAAACCCGTTACGAATGACCATCAGAAAGTTCATTGATCTCCGACACCCTTTTGTTTCTGAACCTTACTGTCCGTATCTCGTGGTTCGTTCGATCGTGCTCTGTGATCCTTTCTTCTCTCAGTTTTCAAATCTCGAGACGACTAAAACTCCCCGATCCCGTTTTGTCCCTACGTTCATTCAGGCGGACGATCACCTGAGCAGAATCTTTTCGGAATTCGTGCCTCGGCTGGTCTCGGAACGGGAGTTTTGGAAGCGGTATTTCTACGTGGTGGCGAAGGTGGAGCTCGAATTAGAGCACGAGGAGGACTGGGGTGCTGCGGACCCTTCTCCCCTCGGCTCCCCTGCCAGTGTGGGATCGCACGGACGGCTTTTCTCGCTTCCCATGTGGCATCCTAAGGAACGGGTAAGAATCTCCTGAAATTGATGTTTGAGGCACCTGAAACGATGAAGCCCTACCGTTAAAAGGACAACTAGCGACAGCGTTAATTTCACGGGGACGCGAAGTTTAGTTTGTATCTGTACTGTATTAACGGTGTACTGTACTGTGATGTACTGTACTGCATTCACAGGACATGAATGGTAGCACTTGCAGCACAACGACGAGCGTGTGCAGCTTTGGAGGAAACGTGGACCCGCCCAATATCCCATCCTCTGTGCTCCTGCGCAATCTCGCCCAGGCTGTCAGGTCCGTTGGTCCTCACAAAACCACTGCATTCCACCATCTACCACTATCAACCACCATCAACCGAATTACTTAGCCTCGGATTTGGCAACGTATCTGGAATCCAGTTGGAAATCCACTCCACATCCGCACACTCGTTTCGAGGGCCCCCTTACAACAAGTGACCAACCCGTATGCTTCCATGACGTTAACGTTAACGTTATCTTCTGTGCGTGCAGCTACTCTGCTCCGTTTGCGACGCTCAAGGACCTGGTAGCCCACAATGGCAAGTGGCCGGGCACTGCCCTCGCACAGGCTGTGGGAGCTGGGATTGGCCGAGCCTTCTCCCTCTCCTCTATATCGAATGTAAACGACATTGACACCACGGATGACATGATTCAAAGGCTTTTAAGCTCAGGTTAGTACCAAAGTTTGTTATTGCTTCATTAGGTTAGTACCAAGGTTTTTATCTTCAGTCGCTTTCGAGAGCTCCCAAAATTCCTGGTTTTTTTTTTAACATTTCGTCCATTAGGGAACCTTTATTGGCTGCCCGCCTTGGGCATTGATACAAGCACATCCCACTCACGGCTTTCAATCGAATCGGACCAGAGTCGTGAATGAAGCTAGGCCCCCCTCCCAAACACCCCCCTGTCTTCCCCTAACGCAGTCAGGCACATAGCACTTATACAAACACGACTCTGCCTGATGTTCATTTCTGTGTGTGCTCTTTTTATAGCAACAGGAGAAGAGGCCGCATTTGATTGCAGCTGCGACACCTTCAGCGGCAGCAGCAGCGGCGGTAGTGGCACGAGCAACGGCAAGCCCCCCCAGGAAAAGCCGAGCGACGCCGCCCCGCTGGCAGCGACCGCCCTGGTGCACTCAGTGCATGGAGCATATCCGGACAGCTTTGTGGCGCAGGTGGCGGCGCTCATGGCAGAACTACCTTCGGAGAAGGACATGGCGCAGCTGTGGCTGGCGCTGGTAGAACAGGTGAGCTGTTGGAACCACTCTGGCCTTAGGCAGACCCGAGGGGCCGCTCTGGTGCACTCAGTGCATGGGTCGTATCTGGACAGCTTTGTGGCGCAGGTGGCGGCGTTCATGGCGGAGCTGCTCTCGGAGAAGGGCATGGCGCAGCTGTGGCTGGCGCTGGTAGAACAGGTGAGCTGCTGGGTCCACCCTGTGGACGCTCTTGGAGCAGGTGGGTGGGCTGCGGGGGATCCTGTATCTGCTGCGCTCATGGCGGAGCTGCCCTCGGAGAAGGACATGGCACAGCTGTGGCTGGCGCTCGTAGAACAGGTGAGCTGCCCTGTCCACTCAACGAGCCCGCTGGTAGAGCGGGTGAGCTGCTGGAACCACTCTGGCCTTAGGTCGGAGCAGCTGTGGCTGGCGCAGCTGTGGCTGGCGTCGGTGGAACAGGTGAGTGACCTGTCTGTCTTATCTTGCAGTTACGGGCGCGGTGGAAGCAAGGAGTATAGCGCAGCAGACACAAAGCCATCGGATCCAGGTGGACCTGAGAGAGAGGCTGCTGCGTTATCGGAACAATCAAGGTCATCCTGTTCTGATGTTCTTTTCCCGTTTTCCCTCTGTCCTCTCTCCCCTCGCGTTCCCTTGCAGCTGCGGGCGCGGTGGAAGCAGGGGGTGCCGGTGCCGCACGTGGGGGCGGGCAGGGGCGGGCCGGACCTGCGGCTGTGCGAGGTGATGCAGCACCTGCAGCTGCTCAACTGAGACAAGTTTTTTGTCGACTCACAACTGTTGCCCTTCCTTTTTTCCCTCTTTCACGGTGTTCCATTCTGTTGCCCCTCACTGCAGCTGCGGGTGCGGTGGAAGCAGGGGGTGCCGGTGCCGCATGTAGCAGCAGGCAGGCACGGCCCGGACCTGCGGCTGTGCGAGGTGATGCAGCACCTGCAGCTGCTCAACTGCTGCATCGCCCGCCAGCGCCGACGCAAGACTATCGGGTTTGCGTGTAAGCTTCCAGGCTCAGCAGCAGCAGGAACAGGTGCTGGTGGTGGTGTTGTGGGAAGGGGTGGCAGCAGGAAGATCAGGGAATCGTTGTCAGAAGGTGCTGCGGGTTTTGCTGTTACTGCAGGTGCTGCTGGTGTGGGTAGGCCTAGTAGCAGCAATGTCAGGGCAGTTTTGTCAGAAGGGGCTGATTGTGGGAGCGACATGTCAGCAGCAAGCACTGACGGCTCAGAGCCCTGTGATGCTTCAAAAGGTGCTGTTGCTGCGGGGAGAAGCGCGAGAGACGTTTGCCTAGGAGGAGCAGAGGAGCAGAGCAGAGCAGAGGAGACGCTGGAAGCACAATGGGCAGATACTGAAACTCTAAATCGCAGTAGTGAAGCCACATGCACCGTGCCTGAAGCAGGGGGCAATGCTGGCATGGAATCCTGTGACTGCATTATGAATTCATCTGAGGAGCCTCCCTTTTACACAGCAGCAAGGGGAGGAGCAGGAGGAGCTGGAGATGATTCATGCGGTGCGGATGATGATCTGGCAGCGGGGCCGTGCTGGAATCGGGACTGTCCAGGTCAGCACCTGTTTCTATGTGACACGTGCTCTCTGCCATGTGGGAATCACCCACCAGTGGAGCATACGGGTCAGGTATCGCCAGGGGCGGCGCCGGGGGCAGCAGCAGCAGAGTATCACCTTGACGCATGCTATGCGCGGGTGCAGTCAGGGAGGCGTGTGCTGCGGAGGGGCGTCAAGGAGCAGTCAAAGAGCCTGCGGTTGCTGGAGACCGGCGAGCCGCTGTGCATCCCTGTGACCCAGGACGGGCCTCTGATGACCGAGTCAAGTGTGCGGGAGAGCGAGGAACTTATCATGCGCACTAAGAGGTGAGTGGGAGAAGCTAGTAACGTGTTTGAATGTGACTCAGGATGGGCTGCTGATGACAGAGTCGAGTGTGTGGGAGAGCGGGGAAGGAAGGGAGAGCAAGGAGCTTATCATGTGTACCAAGAGATGAGTGGGAGGAGGTCAGCATATGAGTGATGTGCGTTGGTTCGAATCCTTCAACTTTTCTGCTAGGGTAGATCCCATCCCAGCATTGCGCCCCATGCTGACCTTCCTTTTTGTGCATTATCCCGGCCTTGTATCAGCTACCCGGCCCACCGAACTGCTGCTAAAACTAATTTCCTCGTTGTGTGCGTGCAGCTTTGGGACTGGTCACAAGCAGCTCTTCTCGGACATGCAATCTTTCAAGGTGAGCCGCAGTGCAGTGGGGCACGGCAAGCATGTATTCAGAGTGAAACGTAAACCAGTGAGGTCCAATGCGTGGTGGACTCATGCTGAAACAAGTGACTTTCCTGCCGTATTGTATTCCTGGCTTATGCCCAGCCACCTCTCATGCCGTGCCTCATCTTCCTCTCCCTTTCTCCCTTTCATCCAACCCTTCTCCCTGTCACCTCTCTCCTTCTCTCCCTCCCTCTCGTTCATCCACCCCGTTTCCCCCCCACAGGCGGCCAACCCCGGGTGTGTCTTGGAGGACTTTGTTCGCTGGTACTCCCCACCCGACTGGTCGCCACTCCCTCAGTCGCCTTCCGTTCACTCACCCTCTCCCCATACACCGTCTGCCAAACCTCCCACTGTACAAACACCCACTCTCGACTCGGCCTCGCTCCCCTCACCCACCTCCCACACACGTGAACTTGCTTCCGAGGCAAAGACTCCCTGTGCTGCCACATGTGCTGCTTCCTGTGCCGCGTCTCATGGCCGAGAGAAAGTGGGCCAGGCTGCAGGGAGCGCTGCAGGGGGAAGAATTGACTCTACACCCAAAAAGACGGGTTACCTCAGCGTGCGGATGAAGGCTTCAGGTCAGTGAATCAGCTCTGTCCATCATCGCTTCACTCTTCCCTATTAGAGAGTAACAGCTTTGCTCGTTGTGTCTAGCCTTTGTGTCAAAAGATTATGGTCTCACAAGAGCCTTCCCCTGATGTGTCTCACAGATAACCTGTGGCAGCAGCTGTGGAACCGCGCTCGACCGCTGCCCATCGCTCTCCAACCCCCCTTGGTGGACTACGACTATGCTGCGTAAGCTTCCCTCCCTGCTCCCTCCCCGTACACACTGGTTTGGTCGTGCTCTTGTCACTCCTGCCCCTGCTGGTACCGCCACTGCTATTTCAGCTGCTTATCGCTTCCTTTCTCTCCCCTCCTTCCTTTCTTCCTCTCCCCTCCTCCCCTGCCTCAGCTGTTCAAGTGTGTTTCCCTTCTTCTCCCCTTCTCCCCTCCTCCATTCCGCCAGGGAGAAGAGCCTTACCTGGCTGGAGAGCATTCCCCCATCCCACCTCTTTGCAGAGCTCTTCACCGCACTCGTTGTCGCTGGATTCTCTGCCGCTGCCTCAGCATACCACACTCCCCCCACCACCTCCTCCTCGTCTTCTCTCCCCGCAAGACGACAGGATGGCTGGGTGCGTGTTAATGGTTCAGACGTAGCAGCAGCAGCAGCTTGGAAGCAAGATGGGGAGGAGGAGGAGGAAGGGGAAGGGGAGGGGGAAGGGGAGGGGGAGGAGGAGGGGGAGGAGGAGGGGGAGGGAGAGGCCTGTGTACAGGCAACAGCAAATGGGCACATCAGAGCCCGCGTGGCGGAGTGCTGCCGCTACGTGGCTGGCGCATGCACGAGGGGAATGAGCGATGACAAGATAACCAACGTGTGCCTTGTGAGTAGCCGTAGCGGGACCAGGCGAGGCAATTGCAGGCGCTCTTCCCTGTCTAACGTTTGATGCATTTGGCGTGGCCCCCCACCTGTGTGTTCACTCCCTTTGTCCCCCTCACTCTCACCTTACCCACCCCTCCTTCCCTCCCTCCTACCCTTTCTTGTCGCAGGTAAAAAAGATGATGCAGGGATATAGTGATGACACCACATGCCACGGCCCAGCTCTCCACCTCTGCACGCTCTCCTCTTACCCTTTCCTCTCCCTTTTTCCACCCCTTATCCCACTGCACCCCGCTTTTGTAGGTATACGAGATGATGGAGGATATAGTGGTGGGCCCGCAAGCCAAGGCGCAGCTTCCCAGGGCCAACACGTCAGCCTCTCAAGACGCCCAACCTGTGTCCACACTCAAGCCCTCGCTCCTGCAGCAGTGGCAGCAGTGGCACTCCAAACCCTCCGCCAAACCCCACGACAACCACCAATACCCGCCCGGCGACGCTCACCCGATCGACCCTCTCCCAGAAAACGCCCTTTTGAGCAACCCTCAACCAAACGACCGTCATGACAACGACACTCACCAAAACGACAAGGAGGATGACAATCACGCGTGCTCCGACTCAGAGCCATACGACACACGAAGCCTCTCCGATGCTTCGTGCGGCACAGGCGGGTTTTCTCCTGAGCCCAGCACGTCTCCTCGCATCCACCCCCCCGCCAACACACCTGCTCGCCGGTTCTCCATCCTGGGAGCTGGATCGAGCTTTCCTTCCTTCCCCACTGCGAGTTTTCCCACAAGCCCCATGTTTGGGTCTATCGACCTCTCCTCCCTGCATCAGTACAACCAGCAGCAGCAGCCACCCCAGCAGCAGCAGCAGCAGCAGCAGACAATCCAGCAGCAGCAACAGGTGGTTGAAGAGGGTTCAGCTGGTCAAAAGGATGCTGTAGAGCCTGTGACTGCGCAGCTTTCTGCATCGTCGAGTTTTGTTAACCGCGTGGCAATGTGGGCTGGGCTTGGCGCTGCAGGGAGTGGGAGAGGCCTAGGGGGAGAGCAGGCGAGTGCACAGGAGCAGCAGCAGGTGCAGGAGCAGCAGGTGCAGGAGCAGCAGTTGCAGAAGCAGCAAGAAGAGGAGTCTCTGGTAATCACTGTCTCTGCAAACGGTGGTCTTGAAGCTGCTGCTGCTGCTGCTGCGGCCGCTGCCGCCGATGCTGACGCTTCTGCCACCGCTGCCACCACTGCCACCACTGCCACCGCTGCCACTGCTGTTGATGGTGCTGCTGCTGATGCACCTTCCCTGCCGGTTCTTGAAGAGAGCGAGGGGGGAGAGAACGCGGGAAAAGATGCAAAGGAGGAGTTCACTGATAACGATGATGGTGAGGATGTGAAGCCCAACAGACCCTTGACTGCACCTGCTGCTGTGAGCTTCAGAGGGTTCCGGAAGGTGGACATGACAAGTATCAGCAGCAGCATCAGCAGTATGAGTATCAGTAGTATGAGCAGCAGGAGTAACATCAGCAACACCAGCAGTGTCGGCAGTAGCAGCAAAAGGGAGGAGCAGGAGCAAGGGGAGAGGAAGAAGGCTGGGATTCTTGGTCTGCGGTATGGCTGGGTGGTTGTGTAATCTTGCCAAGTGAAGCTGCCACGTTCGTTAATTTTGTGAGGCAATTTTCATTTGTCTCGAAAATGGTCTGCGGTTTGGCTGGATTGGGTGATCTTGCCAAGGGAAGCTGCTCTAAGTTCCATTGTGCTCTCTGTTCACAAGAATTGCTCTCCAAGAATGGTCTTGCAAGCAGTTTTGAAACAGTTGCATATACCGTATCGCCCCGGATATAAGCGCCGCGGCGCTTATAATAAAATCGATTTTTTTAGGGGTGGCGCTTGTAATTGAATAACGGCCATAAGCGCCGGCGCTTATATAAAGACATACAGAAATACAATTCAAACGCACCAACATGTACATTTCAGTCTCGTAAGTTGAACCGAATTAAAACTTTACAGCGTCCAGAATCAGAATCGCGCGAGGGCGAATTTCTGACGGTGCACTGAGCTTTGGCGCGTCATTTTGCCCGCGTGCCAGCTCATACTGACTGGACGCGCAACCAGTGAGGTCCGCGAAAGTCAAACAAAGTGAAAATGTGATGTGACTCGCTAGAAATATGAAGTTCGTTACCGTTTTAATCAGGAATGAAAAATAAATTTAGGCATGCGCTTATAATAAGTAAAGCATTTTCAGGGGGGGGGCGCTTATAATCGAATGCCGGCCATAAGCGCCATGCTCCAGATAGAAGCGCCGGCGCCTTTAATCGGACGGCGCCTATATCCGGGGCGATACGGTACAACTGAATCTTTCGCCAGTGTCACCTAGCGAAGCGTCACTTAGGTTGGTCACCTGAATAAGTGTAATTATCAATAGTTTCTCTAAACCCCTAAACCCTGAACCCCAAAGCCTAAACCTTCAACTCAAAACCCATAGTAGTTAAGCGACAACACAGCAGTTTTGTATCAAATCTGATAGTCATACACTTTCTGCAGCCAGAAGAAAGGCAATCACAATCAAGGTTAAGTTCATTTATCCCATCTCATCCTCTCCATACCCTCACATCTTACCTATCAAATTGAGTGTACTTAGCACGTCACTCATCTCTGGTCGGGGCTCAGTGTTCACATTTATGCACGCACGGGCAAGCGCGAAAAACTTTCTCCCACCCTTGTCTGAATACCCATCCTTTATTCTCGCGTCAACTATCGATGGGGTGTAGACCTTCGATTCCTCCCACACCCACTGCGCCAAGCTGCCACTGTCGCTGTCAGTGGCATGCCTGCCAGTCAGCAGCTCTAAAAGCACCACCCCAAACGCATACACGTCAGACTTCACCGTCAAGCGACCTGAGGGGAGGAAGGGGGGTTGACAGGGAGGCATGGACAGAGGGAGGCTGTAACTTGTCTGGGTCTCACTATTCACAGTAAGCCGCAGCTCTAGCAGCACCAGTCCAAACGCATACACGTCAGACTTCACCGTCCATGAGCCAACCAGCGGAGGAAGGTAGGAAGAGAGAGAAGGGCTACACAATCACTGTAAGCAGAAGAAGCTCCAGCAGCACCACTCCAAAGGCATACACGTCAGACTTCCAAGTGAGCCATCCTGAGGAGGGGGGGTGGGAGGGGGGAAGGGAGGGAGGTTATACGGGTCCCACTAATACAGCTCTAGCAGCACCAATCCACACGCATACACAAGGGTAAAGGTGACCCCCCCCCCCCAAAAAAAAACCATGGAGCGCACAACCATCGCTCAAACAAACACACACACCGTTACGGGAAGTGCACCCACTCACCTCTCTCCATGCACGCTGGGTCGATTCGATGTATCCCGGTGTGCCCTTCACCTTGGTCTCCACGTAACTCTCATCCCCCACCGGGAACACGTTGGTAAACGAACAGACAGACAGGGACAGACACAAACACCTCTCTGAATCCCTCACTCACCTCTCTGAATCCCTCACTCACCCCTCTCCATGTAAGCAGGGTCGATATACCCCGGTGTGCCCTTCACCTTGGTCTCCACGTAGCTCTGATCCCCCACCGGGCCCACCTTGGCCAGCCCAAAGTCGCTCACTTTGGCCACCAGGTTCTGAAAGAGAGGGAGGGAGGAGAGAGGGAGTGCAAAGAAGAGATCAAAGGAAGTAAAGGGGAGAAACATAATTTACACTGGACTCAAGTTCCACCTCTGATCCCCCACCGGGCCCACCTTGGCCAGCCCAGAGTCACTCACTTTGGCCACCAAGTTCTGAATGAGGAGAGAAGAAGGGAAAGAGCAACAGGGAGAGAGAAAAAGGAGAGAGAACAACGGAGAGAGAAAAAGGAGAGAGAACAAGGGAGAGAGAAAAAGGAGAGAGAACAAGGGAGAGAGAAAAAGGGAGAGTGAAAAAGGGAGGAAGGGAGTGAGATGGAGACGTTTATAGAATTCGACTCACACGCAACCTACGAACCCCCACCGGGCCCACCTTGGCCAGCCCAAAGTCGCTCACTCCGGCTACCAAGTTCTGAGTGCGGGGAGGTGAAAGGGAGGGAGTGAGCGAAAAGAAGGTAAATGCTTATTAGTCAACTCGCTAAAAAAAAACCATAGATTTCCCACCGGGCCCACCTGTGCTAGCCCTAAGTCGCTCGCTTCGGCCACCAAGCTCCAAATGAGGGGAAAGGAACAGTCACATCGTCAAGCAGGATATAAAACAACTTGAAGTTCTGGTGAATGATGTTTCTTTTCATGGAATTGGTGCACCTCGATTCTTCCATGTACAGATCTCGTATCGATGCATGCATACACTACACACACATACACCACCCACTCACATCGTCAAGCAAAAAGTTAGACGACTTGAAGTCGCGGTGAATGATGTTTCTCTCGTGCAGATGGTGCAACCCTGTTGCCGCCCCCACAGCAATGAGTTATATGGCGTATATCACACATGAATCACGCACATTGTCAAGCAAAGATTGTAGACGACTTGAAGTCGCGGCGAATGATGTTCCTCTCGTGCAGATGGTGCAACCCTGTTGCCGCCGCCCACCTACCCCCCCCTCACCCCCCCCTCCCCACTCCCCCCTCCCTCCCCCCCCCCCCCCCCCCCCCCTTCTCCCCTTGTGTGTTAGATGGCATGTATGGCGCACGTGTCACTCACATCGTCAAGCAGGATGTTGGACGACTTGAAATCCCGGTGAGTAATGTTATGTTCCTCTCCGTGCAGATGGTACAGCTTGATAGACGCATCATATACACACACAACACGCGCGTGCATATGCGCACACACACCACTCGCACACGCCACTCCCACACACCACTCCCACACACCACTCACACACGCCACTCCCACACACCACTCGCACACACCACTCGCACACACCACTCGCACACACCACTCGCACACACCACTCACACACACCACTCGCACACACCACTCTCTCACATCACACCACCCACTCACATCGTCAAGCAGGATGTTGGACGATTTGAAATCGCGGTGAATGATGTTCCTCTCGTGCAAATGGTGCAGCCCTGTTGCCGCTCCCACGGCTATCTGCACCCGCTGCTGCCACGACAGGGGAATCACATTGTCGGCCGCTGTTGCTCAAACAAACAGGGTGGGGAGAAAAAGGAGTGCAGAGTCAGGGAGTCTGAAGGAAGGGCTGTAACAACCAACCCCAGCCCCCGCGGCTATCTACACCCGCTGCTGCCACGACAGGGGAATCACATTGTCAGCACCTGTTGTTCAGACAGACAGGGTGGGTGAAGAAGCAGGGGCGGAGAATCAGCAAGCGATGGGGCGATAGCATAGAAGCCCCGTTGTTGCCCCAACAGCTATCTGCACCCGCTGCTGCCACGACAGGGGAATCACATTGTCGGCCGCCATGGGTGGAGCAAAGATGACGAGGTGTGGGGGAGGGGGGAACGGGACTCAGAAAGAAAAGGGACTGTCACAGCTGCCCTGCCCCTGCGGCTATCTGCCCCCACGCCGCGGCTGCCCATGACAAAGGGATGACGTTGTCCGCGGTGGTAGTTAAGTTGAGTGCGCCTTTGGACACGTATTCATAAGAAAGTGATTGAAGAAGTGTTTTGAGAAGTGTTTTGAGACGTCTCAAAACACTTCTTCAATCAGGTGGTAGTTGAGTTGAGTGCGCCTTTGGACACGTATTCATAAGAAAGTGATTGAAGAAGTGTTTTGAGAAGTGTTTTGAGACGTCTCAAAACACTTCTTCAATCAGGTGGTAGTTGAGTTGAGTGCGCCTTTGGACACGTATTCATAAGAAAGTGATTGAAGAAGTGTTTTGAGAAGTGTTTTGAGACGTCTCAAAACACTTCTTCAATCAGGTGGTAGTTGAGTTGAGTGCGCCTTTGGACACGTATTCATTCATAGGAGAGAAAGAGCCCACCGCCGTCTACCTACATGCGAATCTGCGGCTATTAATCGTGACAACACGCAAAACACGCACACAGACAGGCTCTTTGGCCGGCTCACAGGTAACGCAGGCTTTTGAGAATTCTCAAACACGCACACGGAATGGCTCTTTGGCCTACTCCCAGGTAACGCGGGTTTTTGAGAATTCTCAAACACGCACACAGACAGGCTCTTTGGTCGGCTCACAGGTAAAGCAGTATGCGTGAGTGAGCGCACACACTGGCTCTTGGTGTGTTTTGAGTCGACTCAAAGCACACTCTCCTTCCCCTTCCCTCCCTTCCAAGTGTGTTTTGAGTCGACTCAAAACACACCTAAAGCAGTATGAGTGAGCGCACACACTGGCATACGCCCATGAGAACGCACAGCAGTATGCGTAAGTGAGCGCACACACTGGCTCTTTCGCAGACTCGCGAGTAAGGCAGTAAGTGGGGGGCGGGTGGTTGGGTGGGAACGGAAAGACTCACTGGAAAAGAGGTGGTAGTTGAGCGCGCAATTGGACACGTATTCATACACGAGGAGGACGGCCAAGTCGCCGTGCGCACTTACACTGCCTCTTTCACAAACTCGCGAGTAAGGCAGAAGGGGAGGGAGGTTGGTTGGGGACGAAGGGACTCACTGGAAAAGAGGTGGTAGTTGAGTGCGCCCTTGGACACGTATTCATACACGAGGAGGACGGCCATGTCGCCGTGCGCGCAGTAACCGTGCAGGTGAGATGCACACACACACACACACACGCAGGGTCTTTTGAGTCGACTCAAAAGTAACCGTGCAGGTGAGATGCACACACACACACACACACACACACACACACACACACACACACACACACACACACACACACACACACACACACACACACACGCAGGGTCTTTGTGCGACCAACAGATGAGGCAGTAGGGGAAGGGGAGGGGGGAAACGGAGGTGAGGTGGTGGTAATCACTCACTGGAAAAGAGGTGGTAGTTGAGCGCGCCCTTGGACACGTATTCATACACGAGAAACGCCATCTCGCCGTGAGCGCAGTAGCCGCGCAGGCTGACCAGGTTGGGGTGGGAGAGGCGTTCCAACATGAGCACTTCCGTCTGCGAAAGGCAAGGAGGGAGGAGCAAGGGGGGAGGAAGGGGGGGTTGTTGGGGGGTTATTGGGGGGCTGTTGGGGGGCTGGATGGCAGGCTGACCAGGCTCGGGTGGGAGAGGCGTTCCAACATGAGCACTTCCGTCTGCTAAACCAAGATTAGGGTTTGCCAGGAAAGGGGGGAGGGGGAAGTAGGGGGTGGGGGGGGGGGGAGTCGGGAGAGAAGGGGCGGGGTTACTTTTGAGGCGCCTCAAAAGGGGGGGAGTCGGGAGCGAAGGGGCGGGGTTAGGAGGACGAGACAAGCCCATCTTTGAGACGTCTCAAAAATGTTCTTTCTACACGTGGCGGGGTTAGGAGGATGAGACAAGCCCATCTCGCCGTGAGCGCAGTACCCGCGCAGGCTGACGAGGCCGGGCGGGGTGGGAGAGGCGCTCTAGCATCAGCACTTCCGTCTGAGCCAAGAGGAGAGGGGGACCGCGGAGGGGAGGGGGACCGAGGAGGGGAGGGGGGCCGAGGAGGGGATGAGAGGAGAGAGAGCATATGCCGTTTATCAATCACTTGTGTGTGGAGAGAGAGCATATGCCGTTTATCAATCACTTGTGTGTGGAGAGAGAGCATATGCCGTTTATCAATCACTTGTGTGTGGAGAGAGAGCATATGCCGTTTATCAATCACTTGTGTGTGGAGAGTTTAGGGTGGACTGACGGCGAGGTTGGGGTGGGAGAGGCGCTCTAGCATCAGCACTTCCGTCTGAGCCAGGAGGAGAGGGGGATTGAGGACGGGAGGGGCGGGGTGAAGGTATGTACAATAAGTAAGACGATGAAGAGACTGACGAGGTTGGGGTGGGAGAGGCGCTCTAGTATCAGAACCTCCGTCTGAGAAAGGACGACCGGAGGCGTAGTAAGGGGGGGGGGGGGGAGTGGGAGCGGGGGGGAGTGGTGTGGGGAGGGGAGAGGGGAAGGTCTGAAGAGGAGATGACAGACTGACGAGATTGGGGTGGGAGAGACGCTTCAACATGAGCATCCCCGTCCGGAAAACGGAAGAACGGAGGAGTGGTGGGGGGGGGGGGGGGAAGGTCTGAAGAGGAGATGACAGACTGACGAGATTGGGGTGGGAGAGGCGATTCAGAAATCGATTGGGGGGAAAGGGAAAAGGAAAAAGGGGAGGGGTACGATAGAATTGTGCCTGATCTATCCGCACTTTTTAGACAGACCAGGTTGAGGGAAGGGGGGAGTCAAAGAGATCGACTCTGATAGTAAACTAAAGTTAATACACCACAGTATAAACTAAGATAATAACCACGAGAATAAACTATGACACTCACCACCCATTCCCGGTAACCGCTCGTCTTCCCGGAACTATTCAGCACTTTAATCGCCACTGCCTGTCCCGCAACCACCGCTGCCGCACCTTCTCCCTTCCCCTCTCCGCCGTTCCCATTCGCCTCCCCCTTGCCTCCGCGAATCACGGCCTTGTAGACCTTCCCGAACCCCCCCTCGCCCAGCACGGCTGATTGGTCGAAGTTGTTAGTTGCTGCTAATAGCACCTCATACTTAAACTCCTGTGGTAGTGACACGTGGAGCGTGGCTTCTGTGGTAGCGACACGTGGAACGGGGAGGGGGAGGAGAAAGGGGAGGGAGTGGGGACGGGAGAGGAAAGGGGGAAGGGGCGAGGATGAAGGAACAGGGCTATTGAGGGAACAAGGGGGCCAGGGAGGTAAGGGAGGAAGCGAGGGGAGAGGAGGAATCACGTAAAAGCAACTCCGATACTGATGTGCATAGGTGAGTATGGTATAGGTAGGTACCTTGAGGAGGCAAGGGGAGGAGGCAAAGGGAGGGGAGGGTGGGTAGGGTGGTGAATGGATGCAAGGATGATGGCTGGCATGATGTGTAAAAAGCAGGGCGAGAGACACAAATTTCGAAGGAAAGCAAGAATGGCAAGCCACTCAAGAGGCGCCTTTTTCACCACTTGTAATCCGATAATGCATATTGAAGCGCAGAAACGCCATGTAGACGCGCGTAAACGCCATGTAGACGCGCAGAAACGCCATGTAGACGCGCAGAAACGCCATGTAGACGCGCGTAAACGTCATGCCGAAACGCACAGGTTCATATACCCTGGTAGTTCTGAACTATAAGTACGCTCTCTCATTTCGAATAAAAGCCGCGCAGTGGTTCAAGAACCGACCAGCTATCACTTACGAGGTGCTTTCTTCTCCTCTTGCGAGCCGCCATTGCAAATCGAAGCGCACAGGCCCATACGCCCAGCGATCGAGCTTCGCAATAAGAGATAGTTATTTCTTTAGCAGACTCGTTAACGGCGCCACCTCTGCTGCTCTGCTGCCGCTGCCCCCAGCTCTTTATTCTCCTCGTCGCGCGTGTTATTACGAAGCCAGCCTAATCTCCTAAACCTGTCACTAGCCCTACCCAGTCCCAACCCTAGCTCCAAACCTAGTAGTAGCTCCAACCCTAGCGCCAGCCCTAGCTCCAGCCCTACTAGTTTTTACACGCCAGCACTAAGCTCGCAAGTACGCTGCTCCGCAGATCCTCCCACCCGTGCGGCTGGGATAGAAACTTCTCCGATTGAAACATTGCTACGTGGCGTGCCCCAACCTAAGCTAATTTGACACAATCGCAACGACGTCGCAAGCGTCGCAAAGACGTCGCAAAGGCGTCGCAATGACGTCCCGGGCCCAAAGCTTGAAGCGCTTTACACGAATGTTACGGAAACAGACGGAACCGTTGAGATTGCACGCGGAAAGGTGAGCAATTCAGACATACAATGTGTCTGCGACGCGTGTCAGGTGATTCTTAAGTTGCGGGTTATAATGTATCAGCGAGGTGTGACTGCGAGGTGTGTCTGAAAGCCCGTAAGCTGGTGCGGTGCAAACGCATTTAAAACTTCCGACAAACTACTATCAAAAGCGCCTCTTTTATGACCTGACAATTAGGTAAGCAGGAGGGCTGCGGAGTTATCAGCTCATCGCTCGGGTGAAGGTTCGTTGCTCGAACCATCATACATGGCGATCACATTACCGAGCCGATGGCGGATGGCAATTGGCCAATCAGAACAGCGATCGGTAAGTTGAACGATGATTAAGAGCCGACGGTCAGAAGTTATACAAAAAGCAGTGAATGCTAAGTACTGGTTGCACCTAACAACACCTAGATGCAATCTTGTTAGGGCGAGTCACGGTTAGTAGTAGCAACATGGTCAAGACGAGGATCCTACTAGAAGTAACGCCTTTGGTCGGTTCAGGCGAACAAGACCTGGTCCGAATGAAAGCCCACACAGAACTTGTACGTGTGCCCTCTTTTCGTTTTGAATTGAGGGTGTACAGTGCGCATTTCCCTCGGTTGGCAACCTCACGACCTTCTGAGCACAGCAGTTTTAGGAGAATATTGGATTGTAGCCGGGCTGTCTTAAAACAAACCCTGCATTGGAAATCCAAGACAGATTCTGTACACTATAAGTGTATGATATCTGCTCGGGACTTTGGCATAGTTCTAGGCCAAATCTGCTAAGCAGATTTTGTCCACTTAAGGTTGTGAACGAGTGCCTGTGGGACCAGGCTGGTTCGAACTCGGCCGAAACAATTGACAGATGAGGAGTGCTGAGAAAAACAGCAGTGGGAATAGAGCCAGGTAGTTGTCACAGACCTCTGAGGGCGTATCTTTGGTTTGGGTCATGGCACTGTTCATCTTACTGTTCGGGTCATGCGGAAATCGCGCATGACCCAAAGTGGCCTTCTGAAGTGCGGAATAGCTGGCGTTTTGTGCTGTTAGGGTCATGCTGAAAACGCGTATGACCCAAAGTAGCCTTATGACCCAAAGTAGCCTTATGACCCAAAGTAGCCTTATGACCCGAACCAAAGATACGCCCTGAGCCACGGCCGGGCTACACAGGAAGAGCTGTATCCACACTGTAGTGAGCCACAAGGAAACATTCGGAACAGAACGGGATAGGGTCAGCCGGATTGTCTCGTAAGACATTTGGATTTTTCGGGTTGGACCAGCTCTGACCTTGGGGCACCACCTGTAAACAAGGTGTTGTCGGTGTGCTTCACTTGCATCCGATCAATGTATGCCACTGCACTAGAAAAACCTGCGTCTTTCATCTGAACTGTCTAGGTAACTAAATTAAAAGTGTAATCCTTTAAGAAGCCATATACACACTCTGAACTGTCTAGGTAACTAAATTAAAAGTGTAATCCTTGAAGAAGCCATCTAAAGAAGCACATTGAGAGCATTGTGTTGTGTGCTGATCCTACAATTCCGCCGCTGCCTGAAGCCATGACCACAATTCTTTGTGCGTTGCTCCTAAGGTCTTTCACACTCACTCCTCAGATGCTTGTTTTGCTTCGGATGGGAAGTTGGAGCACCACATCTGGGAGGGAATGGCGCGGCTCGGGGCGATCGGCCGTTGCTGAAACATGCATCACGTGGTTGGGGATGGTTGGGAACAATTGGGGTCGGTTGGAGATCGTCGTGAGGGGGTGAGACACACGACGACACAGGTATTGGGAAGCCGATCAAGGGGGCTATAGGCAGACATGGAAGCACAAAGCAAACGGTTTATACTGAGATGCACGGCATAGAATTAGGGTATCGGGAGATTGGGGAATTTGGGGAGAGTACCAAGGAGGGGCAGAGGGAGAGTGGGAAAGGAAAGCACATGAAGGGAATTTGAGGGAATGGAGCGAGGGATTGAGGGAAGAAGAGATGCAGGTGGGAAGGGAGGAAATAGGGGCGGAAGTGGGGAATTAAAAAGGTCTGTAAACCCGCACCTACAAACCATAAAAGAAATCGTCTGATATCACATTCATTATCGCGTAAATGATATGTTCAGTATGTTTGAAAACACACTAGAAGATTTAGGCACTTCAAGGCTTCAGCGCTGATATATGCGAGCACGAGAATCGAACTCACCCTGCCTGAGTATTTTTACATCTTTTTCAAACTATTATCACAAAGAGACAGTCAGTATGTTTGAAAAATACATGGCAGAAAGCACGGGTATACCCGAGCACTAACATCAGGCCGCCGCTCGCTGGTGGGGCACTGCTTAACCGTCGCTCTCTGGTGGGGCACTGCTTAACCGTCGCTCTCTGGTGGGGCACTGCTTAACCGTCGCTCTCTGGTGGGGCACTGCTTAACCGTCGCTCACCAAGATCAACTACCGTACGTGCGTACGACCACGTCGATATTACCACCTCGTGAATACAAAGTTACGAGCCATTTCGTAACGTCGTGTCGAAACACTTGACACCTCCCCGCTTTCCCAAAAAAACCTCTCATACAGTAGGCTTACACAAGCTTACGACATAAGCAATCTGATATAGTCGCACCTGTCGCACGCGTCGCACCTGTCGCGCGTGTCGCACGCGTCGCACGTGTTGCGCGTGTCGCAGCGAAACTAAACGGATCCATCCATTCACGATAGTGACCGACTGACCTCGAGCCGTGCTGACGTCAGGGCGATCGGAACGCAAACGACAAAGATGCCGGCCAAGGCGAACGCGGTGTTGCGACGCCAGTATTTCGGGTCGCAGTACCACCCGCCGGTTAACGCCCAGACGTTAGGGTAACCGCCAGCAGCACCGCCGCCTCCTCCCATGCTGTGCGAATTCCGCGAAGGTTGGCGAAAAGGAAGCGAACGAAAGGGTGGATGGGAAGGGCGGCGGGGCAAGGTGGCGGAGAAATGGAAGAGCGAGAGTTGCGGCGGGAATGACGGGAGGTATGGGGTTGTGCCGAGTGTAGGCGGGAGATGCTCTCAGGTGTGCTTGTCGTCCCGCGGTTGGGAAAAGATACGCGATACAGGCTGACAGTAGCAGAGGAAGTACAATAACAATGGTGCAAACATTTGGAAAGTGCTTACCCGGTAATGATGTTCTTTCGGGTAAACAAACTCTCTTTCAACAGTCAGATTGCCTGATTCACCCGGTATCAAATTTGCCAGCTCAAATTTAGACAAGAGAATGTTCACCAATACCTGTGCACAGGCAAACTGGTTGGGCAAGTGATGAACCGCCTCCCGCCCAACCAGGAGGGATTGCACCCCTACAAGGTGCGACGCAAAATGCATTTATTATTATTGTAATGGCCAGTGAAACGCCCATCGATGAAAGTCTTCAGCAAATGTAATGCCCTAGCGTAATTTCCTACTGGCCCAGCAAAAGCCTTGTTCAACCACCTCTTTACGCCCCCTCTCATGCAATCTCCCAAGCATCATCCTCATCCCGCACTCTAGTAAAACACTTCCGTTCCACTCGTACAGTCAACCCTGTCTCCTCTTCTCCTCTCACTGAATCTTCCAGAATGTTCTCTACTACACCCTCATCCAAACCCTGCTCCTTCCCCCCCTCCTTCCCCCCCTCTTCACCTCCATCGCCTCCTCCCCCCCACATAATCCCCCTTGCCACATCTGCCAGCCCTTCAAACCCCAGCCACCCTGCCTCTCCTGCCTCCTCCTTCCTCTCCCTCCCCTCCTCTCCTGTCTCTCCTCCCACACCCCACCACCCTGTCCCCAAACTCCAACCACTAACCCCACCAGACCCAGAAAAACCACCAGTCCCACCTCCCCCTGCTGCGCCCTCCATTAGCTTCTCCAGCCCAATAAGAGGCACAGGCGGGGAGTACCTGGGAAGGCACAGCTTGGTTTTTTTCACAGGCTTGGGTATACAAGGAGGCCGCCATAACTCCCTCGAGGCGGAATAGACGGCCACAGCCGCCCGGATGGACTCTCCGGGGGACACTGGCGCTGCCACCGCCGCCGCTGCTGCTGACAGCAAGAAGCTCTCACTCTTCACTCGCACACTCCTACCCCCTTTCCTGTTCTCATTCCTCTCCTCACTGCTCCCCTCGTTGCTCTCCTCATTCATCTCACTCCAAAGCTCGTTCTCCCCATCACTTTCCCTATCACTTTCCCTATCAAGTTCCCTGTGCTTTCCCCCATCCTTCCATCCACCGCCCATGCCATGCAAAAGAGTGGTCTCCTGGCAATGCTCCAGCAGGGCGCTCTCTTGAAAGGAGAGCAGCGAGCGGGAGATGCGCAGCGAGCGAGGGAGCGACCGCTTGGTCCAGTGGGGCAGGCTGGGGAGAAAGAGGCCGGTGGGGGTAGGATGCAAAGGGGATGGGGGATGCAAGGAGGCATCGAGAGGCAGGGAGAGGGTACATGATACACCCATGCTCTCATGCCATCGCCTCAAGCGAGACTCAAGTGACTCCTGCCCCTCCTTCCCTCCCTCCCCTTCGTCTGCTACTTCTTCTGTTTCTTCTACCATTTCTTTTGCTGCTGCTGCTGCTGCTGCTGCTGCTCCTGCTGCTGAAGCTGCTGCTGCTTCTCGCGAGGCTTGTGACTTGAGAACACGGGATGACAGTGGGGATTGTAGTGGGAGCGGCATGGCCTCAATATCAGGGCAGGTGGAGGTGCGGTGGAGCCTCCTAGACACACCCGCCTGTCGGCCCGCTGCTGAGGTAGGTGCTGCTGATGCAACTGCTGCTTCTACTGCTGCTGCTGCTGATACTGCTTGTAGGTGCATGCCCTCCTGCCTGCTGATAAGGCAGGAGGACATGCCCTCAACATCATCAAGACAAGTGGATGTGCGGCGGAGCTGTCTAGACGCACCCGCCTGTAAACCCACCTGTCGGCCTGCTGTTGGTCTCCGTGGCAACATCGGGGCAGCTGAAACAATCATGCTGTCTGCTGCTTCTCCTGCTGCAGCTGCTCTGTACAGACTCCTGTCTGCACTGCACGCATCAAGGCTCTCTGCAGACGCAGATCGACCAGACAGCCCCATACTGCTGAGGTGCACGCTGGTGAGGTGGGAGGAGAGGATGATCGGAACTGGTGAGATGTCACACACGCTCAAGATGCGCTCACATACCAGACTCGCACTGCCCACACTCCGCACACTCCCCACCACACTGCCCGCACACTCCACACTGCCTACTAGGCTTGCACTACTCAAGCTGTTGCCTCGCTGCAAAATCCGTTCACGCGGATTTTGACGACGAGAGGGGCGGTCCAAGGGGCAACCACATGTGCTTAGGCTCAGGCCCTGCTTGCACACCATGTTTGCACTGCTCATGCTCCTCAGGCTACCCGCATCCCCCCCACTGCACACCATGTTTGCACTGCTCATGCTGTTGTGGCGCTGCAAAGCCCATTCGAAGGCACTGCCTCTGCTGCTACAACTGCTGCTACAGCCGCCTCTACTACCACAGCCGTATCTGCAGCTACAGTCGTCTGTAGTGCTCCAGTAATCCCTGCTGTGAGTATCTTCCTCGAGAGCATTCACCGACGCATCATCCCCATTCGATGAAGGATCATCACTGTACACACAGTCAGCAAGGGCTTCGCTATAAGCACACCCATCACCAACCTCCTCCTCCTCCTCCTCCTCCTCCTCCTCCTCCTCCTCCTCCTCCTCCTCCTCCTCCTCCTCCTCCTCCTCCTCCTCCTCCTCCTCCTCCTCCTCCTCCTCGTTCTCCTCCTCCTCGTTCTCCTTGCCCTTATGCTTCCCCCCATCCCCGTTCTCCCTCTCTTCCTCCCTGAGATTCGCAGCCCTCTCACCCACATCCCTCCTCTCTTCCTCACTCTTCTGCTGCTCCTTTGCTTCCACACCCATACGCTTCCTCTCAACCATGTCATTCCACTCATTCTCCCTCCCTTCCTCCTCGAGTCCCACACCCCCCTCACCCATATCCCTCCACTCCTCCTCACCCTTCTGCTGCTGCTCCTCTAGGTCTCCCCTCTCTTCCTCCTCCCTCGCTTCCTCCTCCCCTTCTTCCTCTTCCCTCTCTTCCTCCTCCCTATCTTCCTCCTCCTTTCCTTCCTCCTCCCTCTCTTCCTCCTCCCTCAATCCCACCTCCCCCGCTTCCTCCTCCCTCTCTTCCTCCTTCCCCGCTTCCTCATCCCTCTCTTCCTCCTCCCTCCAATCCTCCTCACGCTTCTGCTGCTGCTTCTGCTGCTGCTCCTCAGTAGAAGCAGCGGTTGTAGTAGCAGGTGCAGCAGCATCAGCACAAGCAGCAGCAAGAGTAGCAGCAGGGGGGAGGGAGGCGAGGGCGGAAGTCTCAGCAGAGCCACTGGCTGTAACAGCAGTGGCTGTGGCAGCAGCATCTGTAGCAGAGGGGAGAAGGGCAATGGCCGCAGCAAGAATACATGCGAGAGCAATCCCAGCCTTTACAGGAAATGGCTGACCCGCCACCAGCTCTGCTGCTGCTGGTGTTGCTGGTGCTGCTGCTGCTGCTGCTGCTGCTGCTTCTTTTCGAGATGACTCAGAAGCAATCCCTGCCTTTACCGGCAACGGCTGACCCGCCACCAGCTCTGCTGCTGCTGACTTTTGAATCGTCTCAGAGGCAAGTCCTGCTTTTACAGGCAATGGCTGACCTACCACCCACGCTGCTGCTGCTGACTTGAAATTGCTGCCACTGCTGCCTCTTCTGTTGCTGCTTCTGCTACCACCGGAAGGGGGTTTTGTGGGCGTCCCACAAATAGGCGCATGCAGGGCAGGGGGGGGTTCCGGGTTTGGAAAAGGCGAGACCTGGTTCCACCTACCAGCCACGTTCTTGTGCGTCTCAGAAATGGGTGCATGCACGGCAGGGGGGTCAGGTCCTGGGAAAGGTGCGACCTGACTCTGCCCCCTCCCAACCGCCTTCAGAGGCGCCCCAACACTAGGTGCATGCAGGGGAGGGTGATCCGGGATGGGGAAAGGTGCGACCTGGCTCTGCCCTTTCCCTCGGCTCTTCCTGAACAGCCTCAGCACTGCCTTGCGCATCCTGCTGTTGCCGCCACTCTTTTCAGCACCAGCACCAGCAGCAGCACCTTCAGCAGCACCAGCACCACCAGCACCACTGGCAGCAGCAGCAGCAGCAGCAGCAGCAGCAGCAGCAGCAGCAGCCTCAGCTGCCTCCTTGCTCCTGAACACTGCCTTGCGCATCCTGCTGTTGCTGCTGCTCTTCTCACCAGCACCAGCACCAAAAGCAGCACCAGCAGCACCAGCACCAGCACCGCCAGCACCGCCAGCACCGCCAGCACCACCAGCACCACCAGCACCAGCACTGGCACTGGCACTGGCACTGGCACTGGCGCTGGCACTGGCACTGGCACTGGCACTGGCACTGGCACTGGCACTGGCACTGGCACTGGCACTGCCACTGCCACTGCTACCAGTTCTGTGCATTGGTAACGCGTTGCTGCCGTCACCGTTGCTTCTGGCAGCTTCATCCGCCTTGCTGAGCCGCTGTGCTGTATCTCTTTCTGCAAGTGAACTGAAAGCAGCAGTCACACCACCGCCACCACCGCCACCACCGCCACCACCGCCACCACCGCCACCACCGCCACCACCGCCACCACCGCCACCACCGCCACCACCGCCACCACCGCCACCACCGCCACCACCGCCACCACCGCCACCACCGCCACCACCGCCACCACCGCCACCACCGCCACCACCGCCACCACCGCCACCACCGCCACCACCGCCACCACCGCCACCACCGCCACCACCGCCACCACCACCACCACCGCCACCACCGCCACCACCGCCACCACCGCCACCACCGCCACCACCGCCACCACCGCCACCACCGCCACCACCGCCACCACCGCCACCACCGCCACCACCGCCACCACCGCCACCACCGCCACCACCGCCACCACCGCCACCACCGCCACCACCGCCACCACCGCCACCACCGCCACCACCGCCACCACCGCCACCACCACCACCACCAGCATCAGCAGCAACAGCAGCGGCAGCAGCAGCCTTGCCATCGCCACTACCACCACCACCTCCTTCCCTATCACCCATATCACTCCTATCACCACCCACATTTGAGCCCTTATCAGCCATCACCCACAGCTGTCTCCTTGCTCCTCCCCTCCTCCCACTCCCCTTGCCGCCACTCCTTTCCCTTCCATCCCTACCACCGCTATCCCTGCTCCCATCCACTGGCCTCTCATCATCCACCACCCACAGCTGCCTTCTCGCTCCTCCCTTCCCCCCACTCCCCTTGCCACCACCGCCACCACACCCTTCCCAATCACTCCCAATCTTGTCAAACCCATCACCCCTATGACCATCCCTACCACTGCTCCCATCCACTGGCCTCTCATCATCCACCGCCCACAGCTGCCTCCTCGCTCCTCTCCTCCTCCCACTCGCCTCACCACACCCTTCCCTTCCCCTCCTTCCATCACCCCTATCCCTCCTCCCATCCACTGGCCTCTCATCACCCACCACCCGCGGCTGCCTCCTCGAACCTCTCCTCCTCCCGCTCCCCTCGCCACCACACGCTTCCCATTCACTCCCATCACTCCCATCACTCCCATCACCCATATCACTGCTCACAGTTAATGAGCCCGCATCAGCCACCTCCCACAGATGCCTCGGAGCTCCTCTCCTCCTCCCACATCGCTCGCCACAATCCGTATGAGAACCTCCACCCAACGAACGACGATCCGTAGGGGTGGCATTGACATAGCTCCCATCCAATGAGCTCTCATCACCCACTACCCACAGCTTCCTCGGAGCTCCTCTCCTCCTCCCACATCGCTCGCCACAATCCGTAGGAGAGCCTTGAGCCAAAGCATGGTGGCCCATGCAGTCGCCATGCGGCACAGCGTTGAGCCATGGGGTGGCATCAGCACCGAGCAGCTTCCATGCGCTCATCAGCGGCACCTCACTGCACGCTTCTGGGGATTGGACCGTGTTGGGCGTTTTCGCCGTTCTCGGCAATTCCGGCGCTTTCACCTTGTTGGGCGTGTTAGGCAAACTCGGCGTTCTCGGCTTTCCCGGCAGCCCAACGCGTCCCGTTGAAAACCCAGGAAGATCTGACCCTGCTCTCGGTGTCTTGGACAGCCCAACCCGCTCTTCCAGTGAATCAGGCAGGGCATATGCACCTCGCTTCTCAAGTGGGGTATGAGGCAGCAGACCCACACCAGCATCCCCCGACTTGCCACGCCTTTCAAGCTTCCCAGCCTTCTCAGGCGGTTTTTGGGACTCCCACTCGGTCTGCGCAGATATTGACTGCCGATAGTCGTACCTCCCCCCTCTCTCAACGGAAGCGGCGCATATTTTGCCAACCTCCCCCGACTTGCCACAACTTGCCAGCTTCCCAGCCCTTCCAGGCGATTTTTCAGACTCCCGTTCAGTCTGAGCAGATATTGACCGCCGATAGTCGTACCTCCCTCCTCTCCCAACAGGGGAAGAGCTTATGTGAGCCGAAGTGAAGGGCGTTAGGAAGTCGTACCTCCCTCCTCTCCCAACAGGAGTGGAGTTCCGTTGAACCGAAATGAATGGAGAGACCGAAGGGGCGGAGGAGAAGGGAGAGAGAAAGGACGAGGAGAAAAGAGAGGGCATGGAGGAGGGCAGGGAAGAAGGCAAGGATGAAGGCGTGGGAGAGGGCAAAGGAGCGGCCATACCGGGGGGCGGTTTCAAGGGAGAATAGGCCGAATCAAGGAAAGTGGAGGGAATCTCTTGGGGAGGGATTGTGGGTGGGGCGTCTAAGACAGGAGGGGGGATGAGGATGCGAAGGGAAGGCAATCGACTCTTTTTTTGCGTGCTGTTGGTGGCGTTGCTGCTGATGATGTTGATGCTTGTGTTGGGATGAATGTTGGTGTTAATTGCATTGCAGCAACTGCTGCTGCTGCTGAAGCTGCTGCTACTGCTAGCACTGCTACTGCAGCTGCTGCTGCTGCTGCTGCTTAATATAGACTGTGACACCGGTTGCTTGTGGGAGGAGGAGGAGAGAGAGAAGGCACGCAGAAGGCGGCGAGGGGCGAGAGGAGGCATGGGGGGGCGCGGCAAGGAGGAAGGCGTGAGAGGTTGGCATTGGCGTAGGAAAGGAGAGGCGGAGCGAGTCAAGGGGGAGGGGTTGTGGGAGCGAGTGACAGGGGAGGGGGGGTCTAGCAGCATTCCGGTGGGAATCTCGAGGGCACAGGACGAGGACGACCGCCAATGCCTTGTCAGGTTCCTTCCTTGCTGCGTCCCCTCCTCATGCTGCTGGCGCTGCTGCTGCTGCTGGCGATTCTGCTGCTGCTCTTGCGGCTTTTCCTCCTGCAGTTTCCCCTGCTGCAGCTGCCGCTGCTGCTGCCACCGCTCCTTCAAACGCGCCAACCCTCCCAGCTTCTGCTTCTTATGCTGCTGCTTTTCTTTCATCTGCCTTTCTGCATCATCACATCCACCCCATGCTTCCTCACCTCCTCTCTCCCACTCCCCTCCCCCACCACAGCTCTCTCTTGCATATGTACGCTCCTCTTCCCCCGTGTCCTTGATTCTGGTTACCAACTCGCTAGCATCATCCGCTTCCTCCTCGATTTTGATGAAAATTGCCTTCTTTCGCATGCCAAACCTGCCCGGCTCCGAGCCTGACCTTCGGAACACGCGTTGTTGCTTCCGAGCTTGCTGGTTCAGAGGCTCGGCAACAGCAGCCGCACCACCACCACCACCAGTAGCAGCACCAGCAGCAACAGCGGCATCAGCATCAGCAGCGGCAGCAACAACGGAGGCCGGTTGGGCGAAGGGCACGCGGGCGAATTCAGAGATGGCGTTGGTGAGAGCAGCGGAGGCCGTTTGCTCTGCGAGCTGCCTCAGATCCTTCAGAGGAAGGCCGCCCCTCCCAATGCTGCTGCCTGTGCTGCCACCACCGCCACTGCTGCAGCTGCTCCCGCTGATGTTGCAGCTGCTGCTTCTCGTGGTGTTGGTGCGGCAGCAGGAGAAGCACTGGCGGCGGCGGTGGCAGTGCGTCCAGGCAGCATGGGCGGCACTGATGGCGGCGATGGTGCGATGCAAGGGCGCTGGCTTCTCACGACCCGCGATGGTGCTCGGCGGATCAACTGGGGTGGGGGGTAAGGGGTGGGAAGGGGTGGGGAGTGGAAGGAAGTGGTGGGGAGGAGTGGGAAGTGGTGGGGAGGAATGCGGGCGAGGTGAGGCGGGGGGAGGATAATAGGTGCCATGCAACGGCGCTGGCTTTTCACAACCCGCGATGGTGCTGGGCAGATCGACTGGAAAAAGGGGGGAGGGGTGGGGTTTGCGGGGGAAGGAAAGGGGGTAGAAGGGGTAAGGGGATGAGGGACAGGGGGAAGGACAACAGACAAAAAAACGGTGAGAGAAAACGGAAGAGGGTGGGGGACTGGGGAGATCAGGGTGGGTAAGAGGGGGGGAGGAGCCAGGGAGCAGGGCATGAGAGAGCATGGAAGGGGTATTAGGGAGGTGCATAGTTCGGTTGTAACGCCTCGCTACCCAGTGGGAACTGAGGTGGCGAGGGAGGTGAGGTGAGGTGACATGTGCACTTCACGCGTCAGTTATTATTATTGATGGAAAAACATTTGCTCATGCGAGAGAGAGAGGAGGCTCCACGTACACACGGTGTTACACTTGTAGTATTTCAGCCACTCCACTATTTCGCGCAGCTTCCCTTCCAACCAAACCGGGTAACCACTTCGCGAATCCAGCAGCGCCGCAGCCATCGGATCCGACGAATCTACGGCCACAATCTTCCAGGAGGACTCGAGATCCGGGCTGACGACGAGGAACGCGAGCAGCGGCTTCACCAGATACACCTGCCCTACTCGCGCCTCCCCGCGCCCGATTTCGATCACCTCTAAAGGGGCGTGCTGGTCGCACGAAAGGTCGCACGCACTGTCGCGCGCATTGTCGCACATGGTCCCGCATGTCGCCGCGTCGCATGTCTTGTCGCCAGATCCAGACTGGAGATTTCCTGCGACGATGTCGCCTTGGCGACAGGAGCACGTCTGCGGGATGATCCCGAGGTTCCAATCGAGATTGTGACTGTAATGAGCGGGTAACCCGTCCACTTGGCGAACGCGAAGCGGGTGCCACGCCTCGTTATAAGCCGCCTCGATTTGCACCCATGAATTCCGCGGCGTGCAGCACACCATAGAAACACTCTCGCCAGCCCTAATCAAGTCTGAAACCCCTTCCGCCCTATTTGAGTCCGCCGTTAGCCCATTCACACTCGCCGCTTCATTACCGCAACTCCTTTCACCAATCGAACCCTGTAACGCTCGAGCGAAGCTTACACCACCGCCGCCGCCGCCGTCCGATAAGGCGGCGGGTGAGTCAGCGGGGCGAATCGACACGTCATCCCACGTGGAGACTGGGTGGAGGACCGTGGCTTCCTCCTGATCTCGCCCGACAGGCTGGATGTCACGGCAAGAGTAGATGTCACTGGTAGACTGGATGTCATTAGAAGGCTGGACGTTGGAAAACGAAGACCAGGATGGAAACGAGGAAAAGGATGAGAAGGAAGAGGAGGAGGAGGAGGACGGTGCGCTCCCGCTGGTTCCTGAACTGATCGTGCCTACGGATGGTTCTCGCACGTTGCTGGTGGTGGTGGTGCTAGGAGGGTCCGACGCGGACAGGAGAAAGCCCCGGTACAGCACGGATCCGGGAGTCCGAATTCGATATAATCACAAGCCTCCATTGCGGAGCGTTTGTTTCGTCTCTTTTCGTGATAGTTACTGATCGTGCGAATTCCCTCGTACGTGATGCAGAACCTTGATCGGATCTCGCGTTAGAGCGCTGTCGCGGCTTCGCTATTACTAGCAGTCGTGGTAGTACCGATGCTGCTGCTGGACTCGTCATGCAATACCCTCGCGCTGGTTTGGAAGTGTGAAAACCCCAGGCTCTGCTTAAGTTAGGATTCTCTTACGTGATACCGCAGTAGGGCGACCGACCTAGGTTGAGAAAGCGAGTACCTGCCTCGATCAGCAATCGAAGTGTCGCCGGCGTGTGATCAGGAGATCAGCATTGAACGAAACGCGAGCGATCAGCAGCAGCACCGGGAAACGAAACGCCTATTCCTTCTTTTTCTTTCCTTCCGCCCGTTGAAATTCCAAACATGACCGTTAGGAATGACAGCCCGAGGCCGGAATCTATGAGAAAGCGACGCGGACGGATCAACCTGTGCTCGGAGCATCTCATTCCGGAATGGGTGATTACGACGAAAGATGCGATTGCAATCGACGAATCTAATCGGCGTGCCCCGCCCCCCAGTCGAGTCGGGATCTGCATCACTCCCCGACGCCTCCGCATCTTGCGGACGAGGCGTAACTGTACGGATACTGAGTGTGGCTGGCACGTCCATTCGCAGCAGTGCCGCTTTCGCTCAATCACCATCGCGGAAAATTTTACTATATGGATCATGCACAGCTTTAGAAGTAGATCGGACGATCCGTGTTACTACTGTGCGATGCTGGTACGAGTACAGTTGCCACTCTCCGTTGCGTCGGCAGTAGTCGATATCTGAAATTCGTGCGACGCTTGAGGGAGTGCGAAACAATGCGGTGTCGCCATGTGCGGAAAAGACAGCAGGACTGAGGAAGGATTGTCCCCCACGCCTTGTCGCTCGACATCGGCGGCTCGAGATGTGCACAGTGTTCTGTACTCGCCATCTACGGCCGGGTGTTCTGACGAATCGCGGTGACCGTTAGGTCCTTCGAAGCTTGTTTTTGAGCGGAAACGGGCTCCCTCCCACAGTCCCATACCGATCCCCCAATCGAAAAACTTGCAACGCGGAAGCGGAGGACATAAATGGCGAGATAAGGACGTGACGTTGAATAAGGACGACTGGGAGAGAAAGCTCCAGAAAATTGCTTCACGATCCGCTTCAGCGGAATCCAGCATTATCTCGGTTCCAAACGTTATTGAAACTTGGAGATCTGTTCGGAGTGGTTGAGTTGAGAGGCTGATGGTGGTGCCTGCTCCTGCCCTCCATTTGAAAGCAGATTGGTTGATCCAACGGCTAAATGCTCTCTGGGACTGTCACGAACCACACGAAATCGAACCACACCACACAGCAGCAACTCCCTCTCCTCCTCTCCGCTCTCCCTCCCTCCCTCTCGCCTGCGCCCCCTTCACTCTCCCCACCGTACGCCCCTTCGGCTTCGAGTGGCGACGCGTGTCGTTGTGGTGGCGGCGACAACCATTGCGAAACATTTCTCTGTTGTGTGACGTGAGCGGGTGTGCTAGCGACACATAGTTCTGTCGCCGAGCGACGAATTTCTGTCCGTCGCCATTCAACGCAACTTGGCTAGTGGGTGGGTGGAAGTGTGGAACTGGTCCTTTACCTGTGGTAACTACAGTGCGGCGTATGTGTGAGGAATATTTATAATTTCTTACTGGGTCACACTGTATGCGTACGACTCCAACTCCCTGGAAGACTAGACTCGTCCAATGACGCCTCCCGAACGTTTCCCGCGTCACTTACGGCCTTGGCAGCCCCTGACCAGCACCCAACCCGTTATTGACTTCTGCGCACTCTTCCTATTGACAGCTCATAACAGAAGGGACGAACGAAAACTCCACCAATAAAAACTTCATTCTCAAACAACCGTTATGCATGCTCTCTTTTTATTTTTTCTCTCGTCCAATTGTCCGTATCGCGTACAAATTCCGATTCACCTATCTTAGGGCGTGTCCAGTTCGTTCATTTCGGGATTTCTCGTGCCAACGCACGTATCGAGGTTCAAAAATGACTACCGTACCTAGAAACGAATGCATTGTGAGTGGAGTCCAACCATCCTGTAATTTCAGAAGCGCGGACACATTCCCCGCCACACGAATCAACAGTGCTCTGACCACGTTGAAAATGAGGTAACAGTTTCCCTCGTCAATCATAGCTTGAAAATTTTTGTGCGGGCGCAGTGGGCGCTGGCGAGTAGAGCGAAACACTGACGAAATCGTGCAAGCGATACAAGGGAAACGAACTGTAGTGGCCAAGACGCGGTGCTGTACCCTTGTTCGCGACCCTGCTGATTCCAGTAACGTGAGTCAGACGACTCTAGGTACGTGCATGGGGCGTGCCGTCTTGCGAACAGAAGCTGATTGTGTCCGCTGGACACGTTCAATAAAGGGTTACCACAAAAAATGTGGTAACTGAGGGGATTTACGAACAGTAAATGTACGAGCTGGACCCCCCCTTACTCATTTTCGTTGTCGCTTCAGAGGAATCGTCAACGCGGAACGTACATTTCAGTCTTGCCTGCTCCGCAGCTAGTAGTACAAGCGAAATAAGGTGAACCACCGTAATGCACCAGGGGAATTTGCGATAGGGTTGTCATTCAAGGGGGTGGACGAAGCGAAACTAGGTTTGACGAGCATTTGTCATGGGGCAGGGCGCTTCGCGCCGTGATGGGCGGCAGAACGAGGCGGCGCGCGGCGGCAGCCATGGCGGCATCCTCACGGGCTGCGACGTGCTGCGCGCCGAGTCGTTCGAGAGGCTGCGTGGGAGCAAGGTGGGTGGGAGAACGGGAGTAAAGCATTCATGCACGTGTGCGTTATAAGGCCGCGCTTTGGTGGGCCCATACGCGTTAAGAGCGAGCGAGGGAGGGGAGGAGGAGGAAGCATGGGTCCGGGCAATGTACACGTTACAAGGTTCTATAGTAGGCCCCCTTTGGACAATCGAGTCCGCTCTCCCCTTCCCCTCACCGTCTCACCCAGGCCAGTAGGTCGGGCTGATCGCCATTGGCAATGCCACGTCAGTGCTTCGCCTGTCCCTCTTCCTCCCTTCCCCCTCCACCTCATTCCCTTCCCCCTCCCCTCCCCTCCTTCATATGCTCCCCTCCCTTCCCCACGCCGTCTCATTCGGACCTCTCCCTGTTCCTCTCTCCCCTCCCCTCCCCCCTTCCTTTACCTTCCCCCTCATCATCTGGTTACTGCTGACAGGTCGGACTGATAGATAGCCAATGCCACGTGCTTTTGAGTCGACTCAAAAGATAGATAGCCAGTGCCACGTCTGTGCTTCGAGATCTCACACGCTTGGTGAGCCTCGCCTCGCCTCACACACTGTTGGAACGATGCTGTAACAGAGCTGGAACGTTTCGCTCCCTCCCTTCCTGTGTCCCCCTTTCCCCTCTTCCTTTCCAGGTCGGGCTGATAGCCAATGCCACGTCAGTGCTTCGAGATCTCACACACTTGGTGAGCTTCAGACTGCCGAAACAATGTTCAAACGACTGTTGAAGCAACGCTGTAACATTCTTGGCCTGCCTCAAACGCCGGCCTAGCAGGCCGGACTGATTGCCAGTGCCACGTCTGTGCTTCGAGATCTCACCCGCTTGGTGAGCCGCAGACTGCTGAAACAGATTCTCAGACTGCTGAATCAGATTCTCAGACTGCTGAATCAGATTCTCAGACTGCTGAATCAGATTCTCAGACTGCTGAATCAGATTCTCAGACTGCTGAATCAGATTCTCAGACTGCTGAATCAGATTCTCAGACTGCTGAATCAAGTCTAGAGAAAATGCTGTAGCAATGCTGCAACCAGCAGTCATGTGAGAATGATGTAACAAAGCTGTATTGTAACAATTCTGCAACAAAGCAACCTCCCTTTTACCTCCTCAGGCAATTCTTTCACAGCTGCACACCCCCAACCGCCCTTCCACCTCTCAAACTTGCATCCCGTGCCCCATCACTTGCATCCGGTGCCCCATCACTTGCATCCGGTGCCCCATCACTTGCATCCGGTGCCCCATCACTTGCATCCGGTGCCCCATCACTTGCATCCGGTGCCCCATCACTTGCATCCGGTGCCCCATCACTTGCATCCCGTGCCCCATCACTTGCATCCGGTGCCCCATCACTTGCATCCCGTGCCCCATCACTTGCATCCGGTGCCCCATCACACAGGCAGATGCCATTCATGGTTTCACAACTGTGCACTCCCCACCTCTCTTCCACCTCTCAAACTTGCCCCGTCACTTCCGCTCTCCCTTCCTCTTCCCTCCATCCCACAATCACACAGGCAGACGCCATGCATGGTTCCACGGCCGCGCACCCCCAACCGCCCTTTCGCGTCTCAGATGGTGCCATGCCACAGCTGTGCACTCCCTAGGCGAAATGCATCCCTTGTCTCATCGCGTTGAGGTGTATTTTGAGGCGCCTCAAAATACACCTCAGATGGTGCCATGCCACAGCTATGCACTCCCTAGGCGAAATGCATCCCTTGTCTCATCGCGTTGAGGTGTATTTTGAGGCGCCTCAAAATACACCTCAGATGGTGCCATGCCACAGCTATGCACTCCCTAGGAGAAATTCATCCCTTGTCTCATCACTTCTACTCTCCCTCCTCCCTCCATCCCACAATCACACAGGCAGACGCCATGCATGGTTCCACAGCTGCGCACCTGCAACCTCCCTTCCACCTCCTAGCCAGCTCCCCTGTTTCTCCCACCTCTTTTCCCTCACCCTTCCTCCCTCCATCCCGCCCTCCCCCAGGCAGATGCCATTCATGGTTTCACGGCTGTGCACTCCCAAGCTCCCTTCCACCTGGTGGCCATCTTTGGCCCTGAGCACGGGTTCAGAGGCACAGCGCAGGTGAGGTGAGGTCGGTCAGGAGCATAGAAAGCTAGCTCTCGGCGCAAGTGCGGCGCTTATAGGCAAGGCAGGTGCGCACGAGTTGTCATTCCTTGCACGTGGTGAGAGGGGTGCAGCTTTTGAGTCGACTCAAAAGCAGGTGCACACGAGTTGTCATTCCTTGCACGTGGTGAGAGGGGTGCAGCTTTTCACTCACAGCCTCCCTTCCACCTGGTGGCCATGTTTGGCCCGAGCACGGATTCAGAGGCACAGCGCAGGTGAGGCACTTGCTGCTGCTACCTTGGTGGAAAGTACTTGTGCACTCTCCTTCTTGCTGCACCACCCCCACCCCCAACCTCCCTTCCACCTGGTGGCCATGTTTGGCCCGAGCACGGATTCAGAGGCACAGCGCAGGTGAGGCACTTGCTGCTGCTACCTTGGTGGAAAGTACTTGTGCACTCTCCTTCTTGCTGCACCACCCCCACCCCCAACCTCCCTTCCACCTGGTGGCCATGTTTGGCCCGAGCACGGATTCAGAGGCACAGCGCAGGTGAGGCACTTGCAAGGCAGGTGGTGTGTGTGTGTGTGGGCACGGGCTGTCGTTCCTTGCACGTCGCTAGAGGGGTGCTCAGCAGCAGCTTCTCAACCCCAACCTCCCTTCCACCTGCTGCCCATGTTTGGCCCCGAGCACGGGTCCCGATGCACGGTGCAGGTGAGTCACTTACCTCTACCCAGGTGGTGCGTGTGTGGGCACTGGTCTGTCCCTTTTAACCCTGGTAGAACTTAGAGGGGTGAAATGCTGCTGTGCGCTCCCCACCTCCCTTCCACCTGCTGCCCATGTTTGGGCCCGAGCACGGGTCCCGAGGCACGGCGCAGGTGAGAGAGTTGCATTGCAAGACAGGTGGTGCGTGGGTGGGCACGAGCTGTCGTTCCTTCCACATCGTAAGACGGGTGCCCAGCAGCAGCTGCGCACCCCCCAACCTCCCTTACACCTCATGGCCGAGTTGGAGCCACAGAGAGAGCATGGGTTCAGATCAGATCAGATCAGATCAGAGGCACAGCGCAGGTGAGACAGCGAGTTTTCCTTCCTTTCGTATCCTCGCAGTCTCAACCAGGGGACCCCAAACCTGCTTTCCCTTTCGTTTCCTTCCTACCTTCAGTGACCCCTCCCAACCTCCCACCCCACCCACCCTTGCAGGCAGGCAAGTCAGAATCCGCCTCTAAAGACCCCAAGACCGGTCTCCCCATATTCGATCTCTACGGCAAGGTGAGGAGGAGGGGAGGCAGGATTGCATGTGAGGCAGGGGGGAGGTGCAGGTGAGGCAGACCCGGGGAGCAGGCAAGTCAGAATCCGCCTCTAAAGACCCCAAGACCGGTCTCCCCATATTCGATCTGTACGGCAAGGTGAGGAGCAGGGGAGGCAGGGGGGAGGCAAGGAGAAGGGAGATGGAGGGTGGGGCCTCGGAGGTGAGAATCGGGTGAGAAGAAGGTGGGAAGAAGGTGGGGAGCAGGCAAGTTGGAGTGTGCCTCAAGGGACCCCAAGACCGGTCTCCCCGTATTCGATCTCTACGGCAAGGTGAGGCGCAGGGGAGGCAGAGCAGAGGGTATTGGCAGGTGGGGCTTAAGGGTGGGGGGCAGGTGGGGAGCAGAAGGCGGAGCAGAGGGAAAGCAAGATGAGACACAGAAGGTGGGGAGCAGAGGGTAGGATAGTCCCAGGTGAGGCTGAGGAGAGGGGCAGGTGGAGAGCAGGTGAGGGAGAGGAGAGGGGCAGGTGGAGAGCAGGTGAGGGAGAGGAGAGGGGCAGGTGGAGAGCAGGTGAGGGAGAGGAGAGGGGCAGGTGGAGAGCAGGTGAGGGAGAGGAGAGGGGCAGGTGGAGAGCAGGTGAGGGAGAGGAGAGGGGCAAGTGGAGAGCAGGTGAGGGAGAGGAGAGGGGCAGGTGGGGAGCAGGTGAGGGAGAGGAGAGGGGCAGGTGGAGAGCAGGTGAGGGAGAGGAGAGGGGCAGGTGGAGAGTAGGTGAGGGAGAGGAGAGGGGCAGGTGGAGAGCAGGTGAGGGAGAGGAGAGGGGCAGGTGGAGAGCAGGTGAGGGAGAGGAGAGGGGCAGGTGGAGAGCAGGTGAGGGAGAGGAGAGGGGCAGGTGGAGAGCAGGTGAGGGAGAGGAGAGGGGCAGGTGGAGAGCAGGTGAGGGAGAGGAGAGGGGCAGGTGGAGAGCAGGTGAGGGAGAGGAGAGGGGCAGGTGGAGAGCAGGTGAGGGAGAGGAGAGGGGCAGGTGGGGAGCAGGTGAGGGAGAGGAGAGGGGCAGGTGGGGAGCAGGTGAGGGAGAGGAGAGGGGCAGGTGGGGAGCAGGTGAGCCAGCCAGCCAGCCAGCCAGCCAGCCAGCCAGCCAGCCAGCCAGCCAGCCAGCCAGCCAGCCAGCCAGCCAGCCAGCCAGCCAGCCAGCCAGCCAGCCAGCCAGCCAGCCAGCCAGCCAGCCAGCCAGCCAGCCAGAGTGCCAAGTGCTCTGAAGCCTCTGCCTGATACCATGCTCAACTTTTTTTTTTTTTTTTTTTCTAAGCTAGCCTTCCATCTATCATTCCCCCCTTCCGTGCTGCATCCGTTTGTTTTTGCGTCCTGAGAGCCAGAATCCTCCAGGCTCTCACCACGATTCCCTGTTCAGGTTTTGCAATTTGCGAGTCCCTTTTTAGAATTCCCAAAAGAGACCCTGCTCAACAATTCCAATCAGGTTCCTAGCCAGCTCTTCCGACCTTTTAGACGTCTCAAAAGTCAACTCAACAATCAGGTTTTTAGCCAACCCTTCCATGTACCCTCCCCCCCTGTGCTGCTCCCTTTGTATGTCTCAAAGGTCAACTCAACAATTTCAATCAGGTTTTTAGCCAACCCTTCCATGTACCCTCCCCCCCTGTGCTGCTCCCTTTGTATGTCTCAAAGGTCAACTCAACAATTTCAATCATTTTTTTAGCCAACCCTTCCATGTACCCTCCCCCTCTGTGCTGCTCCCTTTGTATGTCTCAAAGGTCAACTCAA
The DNA here is from genome assembly GCA_948144175.1 of Closterium sp. NIES-65. Lineage (NCBI taxonomy): Eukaryota > Viridiplantae > Streptophyta > Zygnematophyceae > Desmidiales > Closteriaceae > Closterium > Closterium sp. NIES-65. The sequence goes on along the minus strand of CANXME010002078.1, from coordinate 2,967,584 downwards.
CAATTTCAATCAGGTTTTTAGCCAACCCTTCCATGTACCCTCCCCCCCTGTGCTGCTCCCTTTGTATGTCTCAAAGGTCAACTCAACAATTTCAATCAGTTTTTTAGCCAACCCTTCCATGTACCCTCCCCCCCTGTGCTGCTCCCTTTGTATGTCTCAAAGGTCAACTCAACAATTTCAATCAGTTTTTTAGCCAACCCTTCCATGTACCCTCCCCCCCTGTGCTGCTCCCTTTGTATGTCTCAAAGGTCAACTCAACAATTTCAATCAGTTTTTTAGCCAACCCTTCCATGTACCCTCCCCCCCTGTGCTGCTCCCTTTGTATGTCTCAAAGGTCAACTCAACAATTTCAATCAGGTTTTTAGCCAACCCTTCCATGTACCCTCCCCCCCTGTGCTGCTCCCTTTGTATGTCTCAAAGGTCAACTCAACAATTTCAATCAGTTTTTTAGCCAACCCTTCCATGTACCCTCCCCCCCTGTGCTGCTCCCTTTGTATAACGTGTGCGCCAGGATTCCCAATCCATAGCCAAGTGTTTTGAAGCCTCTGGCGCTGATACCATTGTGTTTGACATTCAAGATGTTGGGGTGAGTGCAGTGCGGTCCAGAGGGGGCTGTTGTGAGCACACAAAGAGCAGTTTGAGTGAGCGAGGCTCGCGTACTGGGCTATCCTTGCCGCTGCTTTGTGCGGGCTCGCTTCTACACGTTCATCTGGGCGCTCTATGGCTGCCTCGTCGCAGCTGCTTACGGAAATAGTTTCGACCTGGATCCAACAGGTAACTCGTCCTAATCTTCATTCAAACCTTCCTGGGGGCTCGCTTCTACATGTTCATCTGGGCGCTCTATGGCTGCCTCGTCGCAGCTGCTCTCTCCCCCTCCATCTGTCTCTCCACCCTCCCTTGTAATCTTCTCCTCCCCCCCTCCTTTCTCCAATAATTTCTTCCCAGGCTCGTTTCTACACCTTCATCTGGACGCTCTACGACTGCCTCGTGGCAGCTGCCCTCTGCCCGTCCATTCGCCGCTTCCTCGTACTCGATAGACCCAACCCACTGGGAGGGGTGGTGGTGGACGGACCAATAACAGAGCCTCAACACGCTTCATTTGTTGGCAGGAAGGTGTGTAGTGCTCCCCTACCATGCACCATCCCTCTCTCCTTCTATCACTCGCGTCCTCGTGCTCGATAGACCAAACCTGCTGGGAGGGATGGTGGTGAATGGGCCAGTCACAGAGCCTCAACACGCCTCCTTTGTTGGGAGAAAGGTGCATACTTGCTTCCCTTTTGAGAAGCCCGCATATTGCTGGGGAGATAGGTTGAGTTGCAGCTCTCTTGTGCTCCACACACCCAACCCGCTGGGAGGCGTGCTGGTGGACGGGCCAGTCACGGAGCCCCCCCAACACGCCTCCTTCGTTGGGAGGAAGGTCAGTAGGGCCCCAGTACCATGCTTGTACCATCCCTCTCCCCCTCCATCCGCCACATCCTCATGTTCGACACACCCAACCTGTTGGGAGGCATGGGGGATGGACGGGCCATCCCCTCCCACTGCACCACAGCATGACAGTGCGAGAACTCAGCTCACACCCGCGGTGCCCCCTTCCCCTTCTTCCCCGCCACCTTCCCCCTCTTTCCCACCCTCCCGGGCTTCTTTTTGCTCACCTCCCGCCACCTTCCATCTTCTCCATGCAACACTCACCTCCCGCCACCTTCCATCTTCTCCATGCAACACTCACCTCCCGCCACCTTCCATCTTCTCCATGCAACACTCACCTCCCGCCACCTTCCATCTTCTCCATGCAACACTCACCTCCCGCCACCTTCCATCTTCTCCATGCAACACTCACCTCCCGCCACCTTCCATCTTCTCCATGCAACACTCACCTCCCGCCACCTTCCATCTTCTCCATGCAACACTCACCTCCCGCCACCTTCCATCTTCTCCATGCAACACTCACCTGTCGGCCCATGGGTTGGCCTCTGACTTCTGCCCCCACTTTCCCCTGTCCCCCCTTCATGCCATACCTGAGTGTCACGGCATGAGAGTGAGAAAGCTCTCACTGCTCTTTTCTCGGAGTTACTCCCAGCCACCAGACCTTTGAGTCGACTCAAAAGTCAGCTCCGTTCTCCGAGTTACTCCCACCCACCAGACCTTTGAGTCGACTCAAAAGTCAGCTCTTTTCTCCGAGTTACTCCCAGCCACCAGACCTTTGAGTCGACTCAAAAGTCAGCTCTTTTCTCCGAGTTACTCCCAGCCACCAGACCTTTGAGTCGACTCAAAAGTCAGCTCTTTTCTCCGAGTTACTCCCAGCCACCAGACCTTTGAGTCGACTCAAAAGTCAGCTCTTTTCTCCGAGTTACTCCCAGCCACCAGACCTTTGAGTCGACTCAAAAGTCAGCTCTTTTCTCCGAGTTACTCCCAGCCACCAGACCCTCACCTCTCCCCGCTCTCCAACTCCCACCTCTCTGCTTCTGCCTCTGCCGCTGTCTGCTGTCCCCCTTGTCACCCTCTCCTCTTCCATCTCAGGCCATCCCTCTGCGCCACGGCATGACAGTGGACGAGCTCGCACTCCTCTTCTTCTCCGAGTTCCTCCCACCCTGACCCCCACTTAAACCCTAAACCCAACCATGCTAAACCCTCTCTCTCCCCTGCTCCACCTACAGGCCATCCCTCTACGTCACGGCATGACAGTGGGAGAGCTCTCGCTGCTCTTCTTCTCTGAGTTCCTCCCACCTGATCCCCACCTCGCCAAGCTCAGTGGCGGCGGCAGTGCCACCAGCAGCAGCAGCAGCAGCAGCAGCAGCAGCAGCAGCAGCAGCGGCAGCGGCACCACCACCACCAGAAACAGCAGCGGCGGCGGCAGCAGCAGCAGCGGCTCCAGCCAGCCCTTCGCCCCGGCGTTCAAGCTTGAAGTGGTGCAGATGGAAGGCTGGTCTCGCTCCTCCTCCCCCTTCTTCCCTTTCTTCCCCTGCCCTCAACCTCTCCTTTCTCCTGCAGCACTCACCTCTCGTTCCCCTGCCCCCGTCTCAGCTCCTCCCCCTTCCCCCTCTCCCTCCCCTTCACACTCTGCCTCACCGGTAACAGCTTCTTTCAAGCAGCAAAATGTCTCAATAGAAGCACCGTCATCGTCGTCTATAAGTCCACCCGCTACAGTGGCAGCGCTGTTATCATCTGCTACAGTGGCAGGTGCTACAGCTGCAGGTGCTACAGTGCCCACAGCGCTACAGCCGCTGCTGTGGGTCCCACCGTCGCCCAACATGCCCACACCAACCACTGCTCTCATCTATGCTGGGACTTGCCTCATCGAGGTATGCTTGTGCTGTGCTGTGCGCTGCGGTGTGCCTGTGCGATATGTGACTACGCGGTCTATTTGAGCTGCTGTGGGTCCCACCGTCGCCCAACATGCCCACACCAACCACTGCTCTCGTCTATGCTGGGACTTGCCTCATCGAGGTATGCTCGTCCTTTGGTTGGTGTATGATGGTACACGCTCATGTGTGCAGTGCAAGTGCTACAGTGCTGCCGACAGCGCTACAGACGCTGCTGTGGGTCCCACCGTCGCCCAACATGCCCGCATCCACCCACCACTGCGCTCGTCTACGCTGGCACGTGCCTGATTGAGTTGCTGAGACGTCTCAAAAACTCACCTTTTACTCCCAGCATGCCCGCACCACACCCACCACTGCGCTCGTCTACACTGGCACGTGCCTGATTGAGGTATGGTGATGCGTTGGAGTGTGCTTTGAGACGTCTCAAAACTAGACGTCTCAAAAACCAACATGTGCACACCCACCACTGTGCTCGTCTACGCTGGCACTTGCCTGTTTAAGGTATGGTCATGCGTTGGAGTGTGCGTGTGCTGAGGTGTGCTTGTACTGAGTTGACTTTTGAGTCGACTCAAAAGTCATGCATTGGAGTGTGCGTGTGCTCAGTTGTGCTTGTACAATGTGTGAGTATGAATGAGGTGTGGCAAAGATGCCAGGGGTCCCACCCACCGTCGCCCAACATTCCCGCACCCACCACTGCTCTTGTGTACACTGGGACTTGCGTCATAGGGGTGTGCTTAGATAGAGGTGTTGTGTGCTCAGATGTGTGCTGTGTGAGTATGAGGTGTGGTTTATGTGCTGTGCAGTGTGCACAGGTGTGCTTGTCCTATGTGAGTAAGAGGTGTGGTGAAGAGGCTGTGTGTGGGTCCGAACAAATGCTGCCTGGCATGCCCTGCCCATGCCCACCACTGCTTGTGAGTATGAGTGAGGTGTGGTTGAGACGCTGTCCGGGTCCCACCGTCGCCCAACATGCCCGCACCACACCCACCACTGCTCTCGTCTATGCTGGCGTGTGTCTCAGGAAGGTATGCTTGCTCGCGATTCACGATGTCATGCTTTTGCTGTGCCTCAAGAGTAGTCACGATGGCTCATGAAGTGACTTTTGAGTCGACTCAATAGCCAGCTCGTGTGTCTCACAAAGGTATGCTTGCTCGCGATTCACGATGGCATCGTGCCCGCACCACACCCAGCACAGCGATGGCGTGCTTTTGAGGGGCCTTAAAAGTAGTCACGATGGCGTGCTCATGAAGTGGCTTTTGAGGCGCCTTAAAAGTAGTCACGATGGCGTGCTCATGAAGTGTGGTTTGTCAGGACGAGATGTGCTTGTAATTCATGCAGGTCTGGTCGTGCTGTGTGGGTTGCTCATGCAGTGTGTGTGCTTGTTACGTGTGTTACATACATACACATCCACTTGCTTGATTCTAATGAAGCAAGTGGATATGTAAAATCCCCTGCAAGTGCAATGTGTATGTAACATATGTAGCTGTTCGTAGATTCTTCCCCTGCCCCCTTTCTCCGCTTGAATCAGCTTTTAAGTCGACTCAAAAGCTTGACTCACTAGCCTCAATTGCAGATTCTCCTCGACCATCCCATCCCGTCCCGTCCCGTCCCATCCCATCTCATCCCATCCCATCCCATCCCATCCCATCCCATCCCATCCCATCCCATCCCATCCCATCCCATCCCATTGTTAGTGTTAGCCTTCAATCTCATACTTTGTACTTTGTATTTTCTATATCCTAGAGTAGTGTAGTTTGCACATTGTGTTTGGTTGGGTGTACACCTACATCCCAACCAAACCCAAATGTAATCTCCAAGCAATCTCCAACCCACCAATTGGAGATTGCCTTGGGATTACCCCCAATCCCTATGGATTGCCCCCGATTCCCTTCCCCATCCATTCCCTCCCCTTCTTGGATGTACTTAAAGAGCTTCAAGCTCATTACTAATGTATCGCTTCTAAGCCTAAGTTATGAGATGGTATCAAAGCCCTTCAAACCACACACGCGGATCGTGATCCTCTTATCTCTGCGGATGTTCGTCCCGCAAACCTCGGCGTAACCGCCTTCAATCTCGTCGCCGTTGATTCTCGACATTCGTGGGCGGAAATTCTTCCGCACCACTTTCCCTTCACTCTCGACGGCATCTACTATCTCACTGGTAAGCGCATCGTCGGCGCTTTAACCTATCGCTCGTTTTCGTCGAGCATCATCGCATAATTCCTTCTCCTCGTCGGGCTGTCGCCCGTCGCCCTGCAGCTTCTCGTCGGGCTGTCGCCCGTCGCCCTGCAGCTTCTCGTCGGGCCGCCGCCCGTCGCCCTGCAGCTTCACCTTCGGGCTGCCGCCCGTCGCTCCGCATCTGCACTCCTACCCCCATCCCCCTCCCTTTCCCACAGCTGAACAGGTGCAGCAGCGCAGCCGAGCAGCAGCGCAGCCGAGCAGCAGCGTAGCCGCGAAGCCGAGCAGCCGTGTAGCCGCGAAGCCGAGCAGCAGCGCAGCCGAGAAGCTGAGGGTGGTGTGTGGGGGGGTGTGTGGGAATAGGATTAGTAGGTAGTTGACACTAAATTGGCGTTTCAGTCGAATTCGTCTTCAGAAACCCTAAACCTCGAATTCTCTTTCGTAAACCCTAAACCTCCGGTTCTTCAAAATCTCCTTCGGAAACCCCAAACCTCAAGTTCCTATCGTTGACTCAAGAGCGGCACTCCGCGCGACACCCTAAGGGGTCTCCATCGTGGCATTCGCCTCGTCCACCATGGCCAACCCCATCACCCCACTCCGTCTTGACGCCGATGGCTCTAGCTCCAACTTCAAGGCATGGAGCTATGGGGTTGACAAACACCTGCTGAGCCGTGACGTGCAGGGATTGGACCTCAAGGATGTCCTCCTCAACCGTGGCAAGGGAAAACAGCCCCTTCTCCCTCGCGAGCCGACGGAATCCGCTAGTGAGGCTGACACAAAGGCATATGAGGAAGCCGTTGAGAAGTACCGGAAGTGGGAGAAGGCCGATGCTGCAATTATCAGCGTCTTCATCGCCTCCACCCCTCCAGAACTTGTCAAGACGTTCCATAACTACCCTACCTCCAACGCCATCTGGAAGTATCTCCAGGATCGGTTTATGAACAAGACTGCAGTCGGAGTTGCCATCCTCATCCCCAGCATGTTCCAGGTTCGCCTTGAAGATTGCTCGGGAATGGCCGACTACATTGCCAAGGTTCAGACCATTCATGGCGAACTCAAGGAGCTGGGTATAGTCTTCCCCGAACAGGCCCCTGCAGCAGCTCTTCTCGTTGGTCTCACCACAACCTATGAAATCACAAGGAAGATGCTCCTCGCGCTGATTGCGGAAGACCTCACTTTTGCAAAGGTCTCCACCGCACTCCTCTCTGCCGAGAAAGACTCCACGGCTCAGGCCAAGGCTTACGCCATCCGTGCTCCCATGCCTCAAGCCAGTGTCGCATCGGCCCTTGCCTCGGCGCCCCTCCAGCGCAACCGCTTCCCACCGTGCACCTACGTCGTCAAGTATGGCAACCGCAAGGGACAAGTGTGTGGTGGCACTAACCACCCCCTTGCTACGTGCTTCAAGAAGAAGGACGACGAATCGTACGCCATCCACGGCATAGACAAGAGGCCACCGAACTGGATGCGTGCGCGCAAGGCCAACCTGGTTGAGGTCCAAGACCCTGCTTCAGCTAGTGCTAGTGATAGTGCTCCTGCTGATGCCCGTATCAACCTGTTGTTCCCTGGCACTGCCATGATTAATGAAGCTTCCTCCCAGTACCTCGGCTCATCACAAGCACCACAATACATAGAGTTCACACTCGACAGCGGGGCCACACACACTGTACTCAAGGAGACACTCTCTTTCAAACCCTACGCAACACCCATCTCTCTCCTAGGAGCTGACTCAAGCTTCACCACTCATGCCAAGGGTTCATCCACAGTCCCGTGCCCCGCCTTCCCTTCCGGCACTGTCACTGGAATGTGCGTGCCTTCACTCCGCCACAATCTCGTGGCCCAAACAGAAATTCAGGAAGCTGGGCTACGCACCATCTTCTGGGAGAACGAGAACTATGGTGATATCCTCGACCCACTCACCAACAAGGTCTTGACTCGTTTCACCCTCAACAGCAGCGGCCTTTACACGCTGCAAGTACCCATCCCACAGGTGTCAACCACCCAAACAGCGGCGAATACCTCACCATGCTCGTGCCGCAGTTTCTCCAACCCGACCATACTCTACCACCATCAGCTCGGGCACCCAAACTTCCGCACACTTGTTGACATGGTCTCCAAGAAACTTCTACTCGGCCTGCCAGCCTCACTTCCTCCACCACCAAACTCCCCCGCTCCCACGTGCCTTGACTGCACCAAGAGCAAATTGCGTCAACAGCCCCACCCGGCCTCACCCTCTGTCGCAGCAGGACCACAGGACCTGGTACACCTGGACGTCTGGGGCCCTGCCCCTGTTCCCGCACGAGGTGGTTATCGCTATTTCCTTGTTATCGTCGATGACCACTCTCGCTACGTCTCTGTTCACCTCCTCCACACTAAGGCTGCGGTTCCAGAGGTCCTCATGGCGTGGGTTGAACAGGCACAGACCGCCTTTGACCGCAAAGTCAAGCGCCTCCACTCAGATGGTGGTGGTGAGTTTTGCAACGACAAGCTCAAAGCCTTCTGCTCTTCAGAAGGCATCCAACAAAACTTCACCCTCCCTGACAGCCCGCAGCAGAACGGCATAGCTGAGAGCCGCAACCACACCCTGGTGCAGATCACTCGGTGCCTCCTCAGCCACTCCAACGCTCCACACTCTCTCTGGGGGTACGCTCTCTACCACGCCGCCCTCCTCTACAACCTTTACCCCCACCCGCATCTTCCCGACACCACTCCAACCACACTCTGGCTCGGGAAAACGTCCACTGCTCGCTCTCTTCGCGTTTGGGGGTGCACCGCCTATGTCCTCCTCAACCCTCAGGCTCGACGGCAGCACGGCGGCAAGCTCGGTCCCAAGACCCAGACATGCATCTACCTCGGACACAACGCCGATTCGCCTGACTACCTCTTCCTCAATCCCTCCACTCAGGAGTTGGTCCGGAGCCGCGACGTTGTCTTTGATGAGACCCGCCCATTCTACTCCACTTCGGGACGGGACCCTCTCCCTGACCCACCCTCCCTCGTGTGGGCAGACGTTGATGCGCCTCCTGACCTCTCGCCTGCTCCGGCCCCTTCACCCCCTACCCCTCCTGCCACCGCACCGTCCCCGCCGACTGTGCAGCCAGCTTCGAGCGCACCTATCACCTACCATCGGCGGTCCCACCCTCCGGCCCCACCTCCTCCCCCGGTTCCCCCCACCACAGAGGAACCCGCTCTCCCACAGTCGCCCGAGCTGATCACGTACCACCGGCGGCCCATTCCCCCGCCCAAGCCTCCGAAGTCAACCCCTCCGACACCGCCTGCCCCACCCTCTTCTTCGGTGGCTCATGGCACTCGTTCGCATGGCGCGGCTCTTCCACTAGCACTGGTTCTTCGATACACGGCGATCACACCGCCTCCTCCTGCTGGGGGGGATGTGCCCTCTACCCTTCTCGAAGACAGGCATGAGGAGCTGTGTGATCTTCATGCAATCATTCCTCAGCTCTCGCACATCTTCCCCGACATCAGTGCCTCACCCTCCCTCAACTTCGCGGAGAACCCGACCATCCCTATCCCTCTCACCGTCCAAGAGGCTCTCTCAGGCCCTCATGCTGCCGAATGGCGTGTGCCATGGAAGCGGAGATTGCAGCATTCACCCGCAACCACTCCTTCGACGACGAGACACCACCTCCAGGAGTCAACATCGTCGGGGGCAAGTGGTTGTTCCGTGTAAAACAGCTCCCAGACGAGGCCCCGGTGTTCAAAGCGCGTTACGTAGCCAAATGCTTCACCCAGCAGCAGTACCGCGACTTCTTCCTAACCTTCTCCCCCACATCCAAACCTCCCACCATTCGTACGCTCATGGATGTCGCAGCTTGAGAAGACTTTGAGATCAAATCCATGGATGCGTCATCCGCCTTCCTACAAGGACGTCTCAAGGAGACGGTGTTCATGGACAGACCAGAAGGCTTCCCAGGAGAATTCCCTCCCAACACTGTCTGGAAGCTGAATCGCCCCGTCTACGGCCTTAAGCAAGCCCCTCGCGAATGGCACAACAAGGTGAAAGAAGTCCTCCTCTCCCTGGACTTCCATCCTTCAACTGCTGACCCGACTCTCTTCATCCGCCGTCATTCTGAGCCATTCTACATCCTGGTCTACGTGGATGATTTCATCCTCGTTGCCAAGGACTCGGCCTAGATGACCTCTGTCCAGGCAACACTGAGCAAGGCTCTCCAGATGAAAGACCTCGGTGACCTCAAGCACTACCTGGGGATGGAGATCACTCGTGATCGTCAGGCTTGCACCATTTCACTCTCCCAGGAGTTCTACATCGACAATGTGCTCAAGCGGTTTGAGATGGAGCTGTGCACAACTGTTGCCACCCCGCTGCCGCTGCAACACCTCCTCACTGCTCCAGCTGTACCCACACCAGAGGCCTGCTCTGAGCCATACCCGGAGCTTGTTGGGTCCCTCATGTACGCCATGATGTGCACCCGACCGGACTTGGCCTATCCTGTCAGTGTCCTCTCTCGCTACGTGGCCCCTGGACGCTTCACTGATCTTCACTGGAAGGCGGCGAAGCGGGTGCTGCGCTATCTTCAGGGCACCAAGTCTCACGTTCTCACACTCGGTGGGCTCTCCCCTCCTCGCCTGGAAGGTTACACCGACTCCTCCTGAGCTGATGACCAGACCGACCGAGGCTCCTCTCAGGGGTACTGCTTCACCCTTGGAAGCGGAATTGTCAGTTGGCGCTCCACCAGGTCGTCTGCAGTCTCCCTCTCCTCCTGTGAGGCAGAGCTCTACGCAGGCACCATGGCTGCTCAGGAGGCCCGTTGGCTCACCTTCCTACTCCAGGAGCTTGGTTTCCCACAGTCCGCCCCTACCCTCTGGTGTGACAACCAGAGTACCATCCACATCTCTCAAGACCCTGTGTATCACACCCGCACCAAGCATATTGAACTTCGGCACTTCTTCATCCGTGACCTTGTCCAATAGGAGCAGCTGAAAGTGGAATACGTTGCATCTGACTGCAACCTGGCTGATCTGTTCACCAAGACCCTTGGGAAAGTTCCCCACCACCGTCTCCTAGGCACCATGGGGCTCTGTGCACCACCCTCTCTACCATGAGTTCGATTGACGCCTATGGGGGGGTGTTAGTGTTAGCCTTTAATCTCATACTTTGTACTTTGTATTTTCTATATCCTAGAGTAGTGTAGTTTGCACATTGTGTTTGGTTGGGTGTACACCTACATCCCAACCAAACCCAAATGTAATCTCCAAGCAATCTCCAACCCACCAATTGGAGATTGCCTTAGGATTACCCCCAATCCCTATGGATTGCCCCCGATTCCCTTCCCCATCCATTCCCTCCCCTTCTTGGATGTACTTAAAGAGCTTCAAGCTCATTACTAATGTATCGGTTCTAAGCCTAAGTTATGAGACCCATCCCATCCCATCCCATCCCATCCCATCCCATCCCATCCCATCCCATCCCGTCCCATCCCATCCCATCCCATCCCATCCCATCCCATCGCCTTGCATGCATTCTTTCTTGCACGAGCCCTTGTGACACTCTCAAATATCACACCTATCTTTCAGTGATTTCAACTGTGAGGCCCTGATAAATATTGATTCGAAAATCCCTCCCAACACCCTTTCCTAACTTCTTGCTCGCCAGGGGACCAACCTGAGTGAAGGCCGCGGCACAACTCTGCCCTTCCAGCTGGTAGGCAATCACATAAGCATGTGGTCGTGGTATTTTTGAAAAGGTGCCTCAAAAGTGGTGAGCAATCACATAAGCATGTGGTCGTGGTATGAATGAAGTGGGCAGCACGCGGAATGGGTGCAGTGACAGGCTGACAGCTCAACCCTGCCTGAAACTTGAGTCGGTTAAAATTTTCGGCACAACTTTGCCCTTCCAGCTGGTAGGCAATCACATAAGCATGTGACTGACTCTTGAGGCGCCTCACAGGCGATCACCACATAGGCATTCGGTGGAACAGAATGGATTGCAATGGGCAGCACAGCACGCTGGGATGGAATGGAAGTGTACAGTGACGGGGCAACTCTGCTTTTGAGTCGATTCAAAAGCAGACTCAAAAGTCGACTCACAAGCAGACTCAAAAGTCCACTCAAAAGCACAAAACGGATTGCGATGGGCAGCGCAACACGCTGGGATGGAATGGAAGTGTGATGCGACGGGGCAACTCTGCTACAGTGCCCGCATGGACATGCGGTGGAACTGAAAGCGGATTGCAATGGGCAGCGCAGCACACTGGGATGGAATGGAAGTGTGCAGCGACGGGGCAACTCTGCTACAGTGCCCGCATGGGCATGTGGTGGAACTGAAAGCGGATTGCAATGGGCAGCGCAGCACGCTGGGATGGAATGTAAGTGTGCAGCGACGGGGCAACTCTGCCCTTCCAGCTGGTAGGCAATCACATAAGCATGTGACCTTTGAGGCGCCTTAAAAGCGATCACCACTTAGGCATGCGGTGGAACAGAACGCGGATTGCAATTGGCAGCACAATGTGATGGGATGGAATGGGTGCAGCGACGGGGCAACGTGTAGAGAGGGTGTTGTTGAGACATCTCAAAAACACCCTCTCTACAGAATGGACTGCAATGGGCAGCACTGCACAATGTGATGGAATGGGTGCAGTGATGGAATGGAATGGGTGCAGTGATGGAATGGAATGGGTGCAGTGATGGAATGGAATGGGTGCAGTGATGGAATGGAATGTGACGGCTCATCAACCCTGTCCTTCCAGTTGGCGCGAACTGATGTTTGAAAATCGTTAGAGATGTCTCAAAAGTCCTCGAAAAGGCATCTCAACCCTGTCCTTGCCATGTGTTCCCATTACTGATCAGTCTTTAAAAAAGCTTCTCCTCCCTGCCTTCCACCCAGATCGCAGCACCCTTCCCTTCATTCCCCCTCTTCTTCCCCCTCCCTTCTCATCCCACCTCACTCTGTCCTTCGTTTTCTGCACTCCTCCCCCTTGCCTTCCACCCAGATCGGAGCTCCATTTATGGACCATCGATTTGCTCAGGCAGTGCGAGATCAACGGTGCCCAGGGTGTGCCATCAGGGAGGCCTACTTCTCTCCTGTTGCCGGCAAATTTTCTGGGAAACAAGTGTGCGGTATCGAGGTGAGTGGTTCTCTCAAAACAGATTGAGAAGCTTTTACCTGGGTGGTTCTCTCAAAACAGTGTGCGGTATCGAGGTGCTGTATCGAGGTGAGTGGTTCTCTCAAAACAGTGTGCGGTATCGAGGTGCGGTATCGAGGTGTGGTATCGAGGTGAGTGGCAGCAGTACCTGGGATCAACGGTGCCCGGGGTGTGTGGGATTGAGGATGTGCCCATCCGAGAGGCTTTTTTCTCTCCTGTTGCCGGGAAATACTCTGGAAAGCAAGTGTGTGGGATTGAGGTGAGCTGTCTCAGCAGCAGTACGAGTACGACAATGGGCGTCTGTTGTCTTCTTGACTCATAATAGAAGTGCAGCAGTACTAAAGAGAGCGCTTTAGCAAAAGGATCAACAGTAAACAAAATGTGATAATAACAGCAGGTTTGTAACGCTTTAGCACTTCTGCCCTTCTATTGTGGATCAAGAATACAAATTCGCAGCAGTGTGACAACGGATGTCTGTTATCGCCATTCTTTACCCTATCCATTTCACCACTCGCAACCCTCACCTTCTCTCATGGCACTCATGGCACCCCCCATTCCCACTCCGCTCCCCATATCCAACTCTCACTTCCCCGTTGCTCCCTTGTTCTCCACCCTCTCCCCAGATCCATGTCACCGACCCTGCTTTCGATTCTCTCCATCTCGCTTTCGCCCTCTACACCACCGCTCGCTCCCTGGACCTCTCCCACTTCCACTGGTGCAACGATATCCTCACTACTTCTCTCTCCCTCCCCCAAATTTTCTTATCCCCCTCCACCCCACTCCCCTCCCCAGATCCATGTCACCGATCCATCCTCCTTCGATCCTCTCCGTCTCGCTCCTATCCTCCTCACCACCGCTCGCTCCCCCTACCCCCCTCCCCCCACCACTTCCACTGGCCCAGTGCCATCCCCTCTCGTCCAGATCCTGCTTTCTATCTTCCCCTTTGCTTCCATTTCCCCCCACTCCCCCTCCTCAGATCCCCCTCCGCAGATCCCCCTCCTCAGATCCCCCTCCTCAGATCCCCCTCCTCAGATCCCCCTCCTCAGATCCCCCTCCTCAGATCCCCCTCCTCAGATCCCCCTCCTCAGATCCCCCTCCTCAGATCCCCCTCCTCAGATCCCCCTCCTCAGATCCCCCTCCGCAGATCCCCCTCCTCAGATCCCCCTCCGCAGATCCCCCTCCTCAGATCCCCCTCCTCAGATCCCCCTCCTCAGATCCCCCTCCTCAGATCCCCCTCCTCAGATCCCCCTCCTCAGATCCCCCTCCTCAGATCCCCCTCCTCAGATCCCCCTCCTCAGATCCCCCTCCTCAGATCCCCCTCCTCAGATCCCCCTCCTCAGATCCCCCTCCTCAGATCCCCCTCCTCAGATCCCCCTCCGCAGATCCCCCTCCTCAGATCCCCCTCCGCAGATCCCCCTCCTCAGATCCCCCTCCTCAGATCCCCCTCCTCAGATCCCCCTCCGCAGATCCACGTCACCGACCCGGCGTCTTTCGATCCCCTCCGTCTCGCTTTTTGAGGCGCCTCAAAAGATGCTTCCATTTCCCCCCACTCCCCCTCCTCTGATCCACGCCACCGACCCCTCCCCACTCCCCCTCCTCTGATCCACGCCACCGACCCCTCCCCACTCCCCCTCCTCTGATCCACGCCACCGACCCCTCCCCACTCCCCCTCCTCTGATCCACGCCACCGACCCCTCCCCACTCCCCCTCCTCTGATCCACGCCACCGACCCCCTCCTCAGACCCGGCGTCTTTCGATCCTCTCCGTCCCGCTCTCATCCTCCTCTCTTCTGCTCGCTCCCTCTACCCCGCCCACTTCCACTGGCGCAACGACAGCCCCACCAACTCACCCAACGGCCCCTTTTGGATCGACAAGCTTGCCGGTAGCGACAGTTTGAGAAAGGGTGTAGATGCATTCAACCCCTTCTCACCCAATCGTGTAAAAAGGGTATTTTTGAGACGTCTCAAAAATACCCTTTTTACACGTGACAGTTTGAGAAAGGGTGTAGATGCATTCAACCCCTTCTCACCCAATCACAACCCTCTCCTTGTCTCTGTTTGCTCCCATTGTCCCCACTCCCCTCCCCAGATTCATATCACCGACCCTGCTGCCTTTGATCCTCTCCGTCTCGCTCTCATCCTCCTCATCACCGCTCGCACCATCTACCCCTCCCACTTCCACTGGCGCAACGACAGTCCCACCAACTCCCCCAACGGCCCCTTTTGGATCGACAAGCTTGCCGGGAGCGATACTTTAAGAAAGGGTGTAGATGCGGGTAGGAGTGTAGATGAGATTAAAGCAGGCTGGCAACCACAGCTCATGTGGTTTTCGACCATTAGAGCACAGTACTTGCTGTACACTGACTGATACGGTAGTGATATATGAATGGGAAGCTTATGAATTTGAGTCATTACATTACCTCCACACCTCACCACCTCTCGCTCCCTCTACCCCTCCCACTTCCACTGGCGCAACAATAGCCCCACCACCTCTCCCACTGGTCCCTTTTGGATTGACAAGCTTGCTGGTAGTGACAGTTTGAGAAAGGGTGTAGATGCGGGTAGGAGTGTAGATGAGATTAAAGCGGGCTGGCAGCCGCAGCTCATGTGGTTCTCTACCATTCGTGTGCAGTATCCACTGTACTCTGACTAAAGGCTTTTCTGTACCGTAAGTGAAAGTTATGCTTTAAAGCCAGAAATTAGGTACAGTGGGGTACCGTATCCATATTTTTGAGTCGACTCAAAAACAAGCCAGAAATTACAGTGGTACGGTACCGTATCCATTTTTCAAGCTGGTACACTTCGAACGACAACAACCACCCAAGTGTGCAGTCTCCCTGCCCTTTCGCCGAAGGTTACTACCACAGTACTACAGTACCATACCAGGACGATTGATTGGTTCTCAGAAAGCGATTGCTGCAGAGTAGCATTGAATGGTGCATTGCATTGCATTGAAGTACTGGTACCAGTAACGCTGATCGCTGTGTATCAAATTGCACAAAGACAGCACCTTCTGGACACTAAGCAGCTCGCCCAGCGAAGGATGCATGCCACTGCAAACCGAGCATCGTGTGTGCGCGCGCGTCGCTGGAAATACGGTTTCTGAATGGGTAAGTAGCTTTGGCGGGGGTACTCCCTCTAACTGCAATTTTTGGTTTCTGATATGAATGTGTCTCACACGGTAATCACTGTAGAAGGCTGAGCTCCACCATCCGGTCGCCCACGGACTCCCGGTGCTTCTCTCTAAGAGCTCTCCGCGCCTCCACTGATTGCCAGCCCGTGCGACTGTACTAAGGGAAGGCTATCATCGAGCTGTCCCATTACAGAAATCACTGTAAGAGGCTGAGCTCCACCATCCAATCGCCCAGGAACTCCCGGGTGCTTCTCCCTCAGCGCTCTCAGCGCCTCCAACTGGCTGCCGAATTGCATCACAGCACGGCGCTCCACTAATCTTCTTCTACGTGCTTCGACTCAACCTAGAACAGCATCACTGTAGAAGGCTGAGCTCCACCATCCTATCCCCCACAAACTCCCGGTGCTTCTCCCTCAGCGCTCTCAGCGCCTCCAGCTGATTGGCGAATCGCACCACGGCACGGCGCTCCACGAGGTCCACAATCGGCCGCGTCTCGCCCTTCATGCGCAGCCTCATGGGCGTGGGGACGCCTCTCCGTTCTCTGCCATATGAAGGGAGAGGGAGTAGAGGGGAATGGGGCAAGGCAAAGAGGAGAGCAGCACCCCTTATGCTCCATGAGGTCCACTATCGGCCGCGTCTCGCCCTTCATGCGCAGCCTCATGGGCGTGGGGACGCCTCTCCGTTCTCTGCCATATGAAGGGAGAGGGAGTAGAGGGGAATGGGGCAAGGCAAAGAGGAGAGCAGCACCCCTTATGCTCCATGAGGTCCACTATCGGCCGCGTCTCGCCCTTCATGCGCAGCCTCATGGGCGTGGGGACGCCTCTCCGTTCTCTGGAGATGGGGAAAGGAGACATGGAAGAGAGGGAACAGAGAGCGGGTTATTACCCACGGCGCTCCGCGAGGTCCACTATCGGCTGCGTCTCCCCGTTCATGCACAGCCGCATAGGGGTGGGGAATCCTCTCCGTTCTCTGCCATGGGGAAGGAGAAAGGGGGGGGGAGGGACGGGGGAAGGAGCACGCAGGAGAAGGCAAGATGGGGGAGAAGCGTAGAAGGGGTAATAAAGCGGAGAAGGGGAGAAGGAAGAGGGGAATGGGATTATCACATCCTGACGTGGCAAACTCACATCCTGGCGTGGCACACTCACATCCTGGCGTGGCAAACTAACGTCCTGACGTGGCAAACTCACATCCTGACGTGGCAGCCTCACATCCTGACGTGGCAGACTCACATCCTGACGTGGCAGACTCACATCCTGACGTGGCAGACTCACATCCTGACGTGGTACACGGCGGGCGGGTGCAGCATGTAGTCTTCAAAGAACTGCTCTATGTCGTCCGTCTTGACATCGTCTGGGAGGCCTGTCAGGATGAGCTGAGGAAATGGAGAGGGAGGAAGAGATACACCAAAGGCAGAGAGGGCGGGTGCGGCATGTGGACTTGAAAGAGCTGCTCTATGTCGTCCGTCTTGACATCGTCTGGCAACCCTGTCATGATCAGCTGAGAGGGGTGAGGAAAGAGGAACGAAGACAGACAGAGAGAGGTGGAGGTGAGAAGGGACGGGTGGGTGCGGTGCAGCATGTGGTCCTAAAAAAAACTGCTCTATGTCGTCCCTTTTGACATCATGTGGGAGAGAGGGAAGGGCACACAGAGAGGGCGGGTGGAGCATGTAGCCTTCAAAGAACTGCTATATGTCGTCCGTCACCACGTCATCTGGTAACCCTGTCATGATCAGCTGAGAGGGGAACCAGGAAGGGGGGAAGGGAATGGAGAGGGAAAAAAAGAGAGGCGGATGGGGCAAGAGAGGAAGGCAGAGAGGCTGGGTGCAACATATAGACTTCAC